>JAODAG010058959.1:1443-16692 GCA_027574785.1 Orphnurgus asper | reverse complement strand
AGTAGTAGTATACTGTGTAGTAGTAGTACCGTAGTAGTAGTAGTATACTGTGTAGTAGTAGTACCGTAGTAGTAGTAGTATACTGTGTAGTAGTAGTACCGTAGTAGTAGTATACTGTATAGTAGTAGTACCGTAGTAGTAGTATACTGTATAGTAGTAGTACCGTAGTAGTAGTATACTGTATAGTAGTAGTAGTACCGTAGTAGATAGATACTAGTGATAACCTAACAGCAAAGAGTATGTGTAAAGAAGTACTACATGAACTGGTACTGTAAGTTCCTTACGGTAGCGAGTTGGGTCAATTTGTTATGTACAGTACTGGTACTAGGTACAGGCCGGGTAGCTAGTACTTGGTGGAGAACTGGCAGGTGCCATGGTGTCGAAGTGGCAATTTGGAGGGGAAACTGGTTGGGGGAGAATTAATGACATGTAACCATGGCTAAAGTTCATAGTTTATAGATCACTGCGGGCCTCCATATAGTCACGGGGCTTCGAACCACGGCTGTTTACCTCCGATAAATACGCCCATGTAATAATGCTTCAGAACATCGCATCTGTCACAGCTGTATATAGACTCCCGCAAATCAAATAAGAGTTCCGATGGATTAATGTTAAATGGAAAATTTCGGAAGCTAATAAATAAATGGTACAAGACAGATCTGTAAGCGATCTGGTCGATATGAAAAGTGAAATTTATTGGTGGACCACATATTCAGGAGGATGTACGAGAGCAGCTTGAACGAACGCACCTTGCGAGGTGGTCTTTATGAATGCAGAAGAGCAGATAATCGGAGGCGAGGGAAAGATTACCGATAGATGAGAGCATGCAAGTACCACAAAAGACACAAAGTGGAATGTACATGAGGTTTTGGCAGGATCGAAGAGGACTCTCGCAAATGTTTCATCATATTTGTTGAAAAACCAGATAAAAGACACTGCTACCCCAAATCCAATCATTTACTGTCTTCGTTGGACCTTCAACTGGAAAGTCTCAGGCTATTAAAGAGGCGGCTACATTCACTGACATTTTACATTTGTTATCGTTTATGGTAGAGAAAGCTACCATCTCTGGTCTCTTTAATAAACTGGCCAAAATTTCTACTTATCACCAGAAGTATACGATGTACTATTCAGTCTAACGAAAACAACGAAGCAAGTTTAGCTTTTGATACATTGTTTAAGAGTTCTGAAGTGAGAAGCACTAGAGGTCAATGTTTCTAGCTTCAGAAGGTGTGATGCTCAATTCTTGTTATGAATCCTACCTTGGACTAATTTTTTCCAGATTGCACTGCAAATGCCATTTCTTTTAAAGGGTGTATTATTACTCCACTATTGCCTGCTCTTTGTCATACTGTGAATAGTAACCACTGCCCAGGAAATAGGATTTCCAACATCTAAATGCTTTGTTGATGCATGCACTTTAATATTAACACTCACTCACTTGGGTATGCCTAACGTTAGGATAGCCCAGGTCTAGTATTATGTTAATAAAGTTTGAGGCCTAATTATCAAACAGTAACATGATATTCAACAACAAGTACAAGTTGTGACAAGTACTGTGCAATGCTAACTTTGATGCTAGTTTTGTTTCTGACAAGGTCTAAATTTATACAATTTATTTCTTTTTTATTATTATTTTAGTGACAATGGGTCCTGAACCAGATGCAAAAGATGAAAAGAGTGACGCAAACTCTGCAGGGGCGTCAACTACAACAGAAAAGACGAACGAACTGAGCAGATCAGAGTACGAAGGTCCCCACATGATTCATTTACGACAGGCACTGCAGAAAACGAGGAAGAAGTGTATTGAACCCTTAAAGTGAGTTCAACAAGTGGGGACTTTAACCATACCACATTTCAGCTTCCACTTTGGTATCCTCATAGTGTGTCGGTGAGCCAGGGGAGTGGGTATATACTCCCTTCTCTCTTCCCCAAAATGGGACAAAACAATTTGAGAGAAAATGAAAATAACTAGAAGGCAGCCCCTAGCTATGGACAAGTTTAGCAAGGCATGCAATATAGGCCAAGAGTATTTACGGCTCAAGAAATCTTCCAATCGTCATTGTGTGTACGTGTGTGTGTGTGATGGCTTGTAAAATAATAAAAGTAACTTGAACCTTGTTTTTGAGGTAAAATTTCCATATGAAGCAAACCTGTGCAGATTAAAATTCCAAAAATTCTTCATATTTGATGTATTGTCAACCTTAGTGAGTACAATAAACCCTATAGGATTTGGTGGAGGTCAAAGGGCAGTGAGGTAAACAGCTCAATGTCTGAAACATTAGGAAGTACATCTTGGGTCATTTTGTTTTTAAATCTCCCCCTTTTCAACTTTTTAGTGGAAACCCAGTCCCATTCAAGTGTAATGAGCATCTCATTGTTTAAATTAACTAAAAAGACTGGGAAGTCATTTTATAGCTATTAGTAAAAACATATCAGATCTTGTAAGAAATTCTATGGTATGTAAGAATATGTAAGAATATGTAAGAATGAACCATTCTTATCATTGTTTTGGTAACTGAACAGGACAGTTCCCAAGAAAAGGAAGCTGTTATATAGCCATCCCAATTTTCAATAGTGGCCCCTGCATCGCTACAGTGCATAGACATAATGATGATGGCCATCACTAGGAGTGTTACATACACTACAGCCTAGCTAGCTACCATAAACTACTTTTGCCGTTAATTTTTTTAGAGATAAACTGTCAGTAGGTTTACAATATTGTTGGGGCAGATTTTTTTAAAGATTTCTGAAATCAACAACTGACTGATCAATTAACTGATTTAATTGCGTGTCAAGCCAGTCGAGGAAGATTACGCTACTGTTAGACCCTGTGCTAAAAGAAAAAATATCATGTAGCTGAATGGGACTGCAACAATTAATACTACTTTGATTTAGGTTAAAACACTACTGAATTCACCATGGGGTTCAGACTGCAATTAATTTAAAGTACAATAGCTTCAGTTCAATCATTGCTCTAGTACATAATTATTACAGTAGCCTAGGCAGTGTTAATTCAAATGAACATGAAAAATGAGATTTCAATTGTGAGAGAGAAGAATGAAAAGAGAAGAAAGGAATTACTGCACTCTGCAAATGTCTCTTCTACAGATACAACACTTTTGCACGGAAATACAAGTTTGCTCACGATTCTGCTCCCCATGTACTTCGTAATGTCCTGGAAGAATTCAGAGAGCAGCTGGATTGTATGATAAAGGTCAGTTAGGGTAAAGAACATTACACATCTATATATTTTAAGGGTAAGGGTGGGGATAGGGAAAGAGTGGGGATGGGAAGGGTAACATGGGGATAGGTTAAGTGTGGGGATAGGTTAAGGGTGAGGGCAAGGGTGGGGAGGTGAAGATGGGTGGGGAGGGTCATGGAACATCAGTAAAAGGAGAACATTTTGAGGCACCTCCATTTGTTTGAAGTACATATTTAAAAAAATATGGTAGGCAAAAATAGAGAAAGGAATGTCTGAACTTAACAAAACCATAAAAGCCTTGGCAATCCCAAAGAGAGTGACGTATGGGCTTGGACCCAGAATGTACCATGTGAAGATAGTCCGGGTCTGAAACCAAGGATTTAGACTGGAAAGCTGAAGTCAAACCTAGTTTATTAGAACCAGGTCGAGTAGGTAGTTTCAATTGAAAGAGATCGGACCAACCATCGCTATTGCCCATCTCCCTCCAAAGAAATGAATTTGATGTACATATTTGGTACACTGTTTGTTCTTTTCCGCAAGATCAGTACGAGTAACTTCGTCAACTATGTAAAAACTATACTGACCAGACAAAGCTTTACATTTCAGGTTCAAGGTTTTCTAGGTATTTAAATTTCCAATGTCTAACTACTCAATTACATTAATATGTGAGGGGCCGGCCAGCCGGAGCCTTTTATTTGATCCTTGAAACTATATTCTTGGTCTTGGAAATGTTTGAAAAGTGCTTGGGGAGAACTAAGTGCTGAATTTTTCTTCTGGATAAAGAGCAACATACTTTTATTTTGTTATTTCATATATTATTCCTTCCCATAGGGTGAGCTGGAAGAAATGATCTCTCAGGAAAATTTGGCTCCCCTTTTCAATAATTTGGACCAACTGATAAAGGATGGATCATCATCAGACACCTCTACTCCCACATGGTAAATTGAATCTGTCAAATTATGACACTCACTGATGAAGACAACAATTAAAGATGTGTTTGCCTATTTATTTGTTTTTATTATAACGTTATTATTAAATTATCAAGAGGAATTCGCCTATTGAAAAACCCAACTCTCGACTCCAAACCTGACAAAATAATGAACTCGGCATCACATCTTGTACTAGTGATTCTTCTGTGTGGAGTCCCGACAGTTTGTTCATCGATCGTAGTCAAACAAATGCAGCTTACTCCTTATAACTAAAAATTCAAACAGGGTTGATTATTCATTATTGTTAGTTTGACTACTGTGTGGACAAAATGTGTATTACATGGGACAATGTTAGAGAACAAAATGATGTGGTTGAACTTATTTTTTTGGTAAGAGCTTGAAGAATTAATCAAAACTGTGTCTTCTAGGAGACCATCAGGAAACCCACTGTCTGATGTCCAGGATCACCTTTACAAGGTCAAACTCGAGGAAAAGGAAAAACTCCTGAAGCTCTTAGAGGCCGTGGACCAAGAGACCATGAGACTGAAAGAATCGGTAGAAAAGAAGAAAAAGCATCTTGACCGCACCCAGCAAAAGATTCAAGACCATCTACGGTTCTTCGAGGAGGTTTGTGCCACCCTTTTTGCTTTCTTAAAGAGTGATTGTTCATGGTGGTAGTGTAGGTTATGGTCAAGAAAGGAAATATAAAGTGAAATATTAAAGACAATTAGTCGTTCGTTTCCGATGGGGTGTATGCCTAGGCCCCCGTGCAAGTTATGAAGAAAGACCAGATGAAGAGTATTAGGGAGTGTGCCAGGTGCAAGGATTGAATATGTTGGTAGGTTAGTGAATGAGATGGTTGGAGGAAGTGGTTACTGTTCAGATAGGTGCTAACAATTTTCAAAATGAGAGGGAGCCAGCTTCAAATGGTTTCGATCCACCTTCTTAGGTGGATCGAGTAAGCCTCATCCAGCACTACCATCGCGTTACGATGCTTAAATTTCCCGATCGATCCCCTCGATTGACGAAAGGTGGATCAGTGGCTGAAATACCTTGCTCCTGTTACTATGTGTTGGTGATCGTCAAGGTATTTCTGGTATTTTGAATAATTAGTTCCCTCCAAAGAAGATGCCAGCTGTGCCCAAGGTGACCTTAATATAGGAGTTGTTATTGGTCAGGTTGGCAAATGCTCTTTAATGTTGGCAAGTGTTAAGGTCATGCATATTGGTCATGGGAATCAAAAGGTTTGATTTTATATTCTTGATGGCAAAAATGTTTAGGTTGTTCAGGTAGAAGAAGTTCTTGAGGTCATAGATTCTTCTGTGAAGCTTACTTCTAAGGCAGTGTGCTGAAGCAGCTAGGAAGGGTAACTGGATTTTGGGATTGATAAGGTGCAATTTCAAGTTCATAATATACGGTTAGGCTTTACAAGCAGTTGGTTAGGCCTCGTTTGGTGTGTGCTGTGTAGGAATGGAATCTCTACATTTCAAAGTATAGGCAGTTGTTGGAAAAGGTTCAGAGAAGGTCTACCAGGCCTGTATGTTCTATGAGAGGTTCTTCTAATCAAATGTTGATGCATACCTAATTTTTATCTTGAGCTTAAGTTTGTGGTAAGCATGTAAAATTGTTCATGGTTTAGACAATTAAGCATTAAATACACTTTTTGGTTGAGGAGCACTAGAGTAAACCGTTTCAAAAAGTGGTCCGATAGCTTTTGGTAAAGCCATTAACCTTCTCGAGAGATAGTTTCATGACCAATTGTAACAAAGGAAACCATAACAACTTGCTTGGCATAGCTCCAGAACTTGGAGCTGCCTGAGAGTATTCTTTGTTGATCCAAGCTGTCAGCAATCTCCCAGAATGGTCAATAATCAAGGGAAATCAAGGGTAGGTTTTAATGACCCCAGTTTTTATGTCTCAGACTGTTTAGTTACGGAGGCATCGTCACATGATCTCTTCTTGTAAGAGACGTGGGTGAGTCTGCCTGTTTTGGTTGGAGTGTCTAAAAGTGCCAATGCCTTTAAGAATAGGTTTGAGGCAAGTTGGGTCCTTGGCTTTTGATAATTTCAGGTCTGGGATTCTGTCACATACCAAGGAAACTCTGTTAGAAAGTGATTTATTACTGGCCATATATCATGAGCCAGTTCTGTGATCGGTCAATGGTCACGCCACATTTGGATTGGAATGGATTTGCAGCGTTGGTGGTAATATGATGGAGTGTCTTTAGTTTCAGTATTAGCCTGTGTGTGCAGAGATGTATTAATAAGTAACTTCACTTGGTTACATAAATCAAACAATAGAAATAGAAAATGGTTATGATTTACTAGTCACCAGAGTATTCACAGCTGTATTGATGGAATGTAGTGGTTTGTGTAGTGTGGATCAGTTGTTACAAACGAATCCCAGTCAGATCTAAGTGGTTTATCATAAGAGGATTTTATACCCATGTGTTAATTTAATTATCAATTTCCTAACGTGAAGCGCATCGAGTTGAGGCCGAGCATTAACATGTTAGTAGTATGGTGGATTCTCCATGGAAAATATCCTCCTGGATCTTAATGGGTATACATATGCCAGTTAACCTGTTTTAGGGCAAGTGGTAGAGTAATGGTGCATTGTGTCATTTGGTTTTTTATATATGGGGGCAGATGTTGCTATTTTACTCACTATGGATCATTTTTGGATCTCCTAGGCTTGCAGTGCCTGCAATCGAATACCTTCAGCAGAGATTGAATCCTGTCAGATGGAACTGGACTATTTGTGAATGTGACTGGTCTCTGGAGAGCTGCACATGGATTAACAACAATGAATGGAAGCTTTTCAAGCATGGTGGTGTCGTCATCAACTAAGGCGATTACAGATACTGTATAAAATACTGTATAAAAAGTTTTAATTTACTGCCAGTCATCAGATTAGGGGTCATTCTGTATGAAATCAACAAATGGCTCAGTAGACAGTGATTCCTGAAGTCCAGCACTGTTGACCATGAGTTACAGACCGCCATAAGCTCGGGTGCCACACCAAACCTTACCCTTTGAGGAAACCTCATCCCAAACTTTTTGTCTGTCATACAAAATCGCAATGAGCAAATGGCGGTCCCAGGAGCAGGATGGGATGGAAAAGAGACCGCTTGGTCTTCATCCACGATCAGGAGTTTCTTTCTTATTACTGTATAATTGAAACACCCCATCATATCACCAGTATAACCATATAACCAGTCCGAAAGGAGAAGCTGGAAGGAGAATTGGAAGGGGTGTGTCTGAATGTCTTCTACAATATGTATGCACAAACATTACTTGCTCTTGCTGCTGTATTCATTCTCTTGGACCAATTGAAAGAAGAATTAACGTGTTGAATGTTCATATGCATGCTTAAAAATTTATTAGAAAATCTACAGTCATATTTGCCAAGAGCACATTGTATGAGCATATTCCTGTGTTTGTAGAAGTTGCAGCCATAATGAGATACAGTAACAATTATGATAAATTATATATTTGAAAGAAAGTGCATGCTAAATATTGGAGACAAGCTGAAATGATTGGCAAGATTTTCAAGATAAAATTTTCAAACAAACTGACACGATTCTTCTTCAATATATAGATACCTGTACTAAGAGGTTGCCATTTACATTGTATAATTTCATTGTATAGAAAGGCACCTCGAGATAAAAACTATGAACATTCCAATATTTAACAAAACTGACTTCTCTATACAGAATACAAACTTCTACAGAATATCATACAGAATATAAACTTAATAATTTGCAAGATTAAAGAAATTACACCCAGTTTTACATGCAGTACTCATAGCGAATATCAAACAAACAATTTATCCTCTCCACACTTAAGTAGGACTGATTCAATATTCTCTATGACTAGTCGTAGATTTAGATTTAACCCATAGTACTCCATGATGTATATCGCAGACTTATTCACGTATGGTAGCCTCTAGCTTGGGCCACCAGTGTACGTTCGGGCTGTAATTTTCAAATCCGATGGTGTCATGTGTACAGTACACCAACCAGTCAAGATGTGTTTGTTAACCAATCTCGCCTATTAAGCAGCCAATGCTGTGCTGTTTCATATAATACCAAGCTTTATCTGATAGCGTTCCTCTGCATGTAAGAAGCCAATATAGTTTGCTCAAATATATATAGTTTGCTTGAATATTATAGTAGTCGCATAAATATTCGCGCTGCCTCACTATCAACTTGAGAGATTGCATTGTAGAAGGTTGTTTGCACTTCAAGATGTGCGTGCACATCTATCCATGTCGGGTATAAGGTGTTGAGAGCAAAGACTTTAATATTCCAGTCAAACCAAGGGTCCGATAACTGGACCTTATTGCACTTGCAGCCAAACCAATATTGCACTACGTTACTAGTGCAGCACAGTTATTTATAATTTGATGCAAACAAGATGAACCTCTACTATATGAAAAAGCTAATACCCCTATGAAAGTTCTGGGAACAGAAAAATGTTTAACATATGAAGCATATATGTAAATAGATAAACAATTTGCTGATCATGCAGCTACATAATAAACATTCATTTTTTTTTTTATAAGATTGAAATGCAACCTATCATTAGCTCCTGCCTTTCTTTCACCTGTTAGTTGATGATCAAACCTTCCATTGTATTTCTTTGCAATTGATATTTGAGATATTCTCTGGGTCTTTACACCATACCATTCCGGCAACGCTGGGTGGCTTTTTCGGTCATTATATACAGATTCCCTTCCTGCTATGGTGGTAAACCATTGATATGCATACCAGGGTAACAAACTGTTGTTAAATGGGATTATGCAGTTGGTGAAGTAGTCATTTTGGGGCCATGGGCTACCGTGTGAGTATTGCAAGATGCTCCAACAATTCATGAGGATGCAGCCCAGAGTGCATTCATGGACTGCATGCATTATATCCTGCAATACCTGCATGGTATGATCAACCACCCTGTTCATTAATACAAAATGATTTCAACTATAAAATTGCAGTTACCCCAATTACCCCACAAACTATACCCTGTATGATCATTAAGACAACAATGTAAATGCAAAAAGGATTTAAAAACATGTAAAAAAAATATCATTGTGGATGCAGGAATGCATTTCAAGCAAATTCCAAAGAGTTGTGAGAAAATGTTAATATTCTGACATTCAAATAAATGTAGATCTTGATCAAGCATCAGCAGTATTGTAGAATGTAAGCACTACTTACAGTACTATGGCTTATTGCAAACACCATGGTCAGCAGGCTGGTTTATCTAATGTGCAGCATGGTTCTGGTTACTAACGTGACAACTACGGTGAGCATGTTGCATTGCCTGTAGATCTAACACTAAGCCTTCATTCCAGTCTCTGCAGAGACAGGTTATAGTTGAATCGTGCAAGGGTTGTAAATTGTTGGGCCGATTATCGGCTTTCAATATGTTGGCATTATCGGTTGAATATCGATATGGAACTTTCCATTTCAAAATCAGCCTATACTAAAAATAATAGATTCAACATTTCAGGCCTAATTCACTATAAACACTTGCCTTTGGTTGAGAGTAAATTCAAACCTCAATCATGTATGAATTCTATAAGTATGAATTCTTTCAACTCTGCACATGCCTCGTCCGTGCAGGCTTGCTAGTACTAGCAGTACAAGCAGGGAGCTAGCTGTCATATAGATTAATATAAATTCATCAGGGTATTGAAAAGTAATCGGTAAATGCAATTCAAAGCCAGGGCCGTAAACACGCTGTTTTTTAGTGGGAGAAAACGACGCTAGCAGGGAACATGTGGCGGTGCGTTAAAATAATTATTATTATAATAATATATATTCTTTCAGATAAGAGAATACTACTACCAATGTTGTCCAATCACGGGTCTTGCTTAGCGATCGTGTGGTGTAAACACATCTGTGTGCTTAACAATGCAATGAACTAAGTAAACTAGTTATACAGGCTATAAGATTACGGGCTAAAAAAAGTTACTTATAATTCACATCGGAAAAAAAAAACATTCCATGTGGTTAAAGTAAAAGCTGGGGTTGGGGTTCACGACTTGAAAACGTCCCCCATGTAATATTCTACAAAATTGTTTGAAAACATCTTGGGTGATGATGTAAATGCATTGGAGAGTTTACAAACATTGTTTACAATATCAAAAATTGTGATTGAAATATTGGATATCAGCCAGAACTGATATTGGCCCAACACTGTAAATTGTAGCATGCAGTGCTGTCTTATCTGATCCTAGCCTGAACTGAAACTAAATCATATCCATATTGCCTGTGTGTTTACCATGCAGGACACATCAAATGTGTATGAACCTTCTGTAATCTCTACACTTACATCTGATACATGGAATTCTTAATAAATTTGATTCCTTTACACAATGTCTTTGTCCTGTAGGGAAAAGTAAAAGCATGATATTTTAGGGAATATTAGAAGGTTTTTGGTTACAATACATATACAGGAATTAGAATAACATTACTATGATAGGTTGAGGGGGTCGATACACAATTAAAACTCAAATCTGTGATACTCCAAGAATATGGACCATGATTTGTCACGCTGGAAATAGTGTAATCATTTCGAAGTTGGCTCATTTTGGTATGAAATAATTTGACTAGTCATGCCGTAATAGCATACAAAGAAAGGGCCGAGGTAACCTGGACAAGGGGTTACCAGTCAAACTAGTGGACTGGCTTGACTACTATTTCTCAGTTGGTGGTAGTGTACATACAAAGGACATAACATTGCTATAAGCATCAACAAGCTGCAATGTTAACTTCCATAATATAATACAACCTTGATGCATGTAGGTAGCCATCATAGAATGGGGGGTGTAGCCTCACTCCAACCTGAGGATGCAGCAGTGTTGGATGTTGCAGGAGTAGGGTCATCAGGTAACTGAGTTTGGCCGCGTTGATTGCTTTGGTTCTAATTCTAGTGATAGCGCGTACATGTCATCATCGTCCATGATCAGAGATACATCTGTCAGATAACTGATTACCTGTAAACAATGAAGATGGAGATGTCAAGTGGAGCACTCCTGGCCCCACACTCGGTCAGTATAGTAGAATGCCCCTCTCCCATACCCCCCCCCCTCTCAATCCCCTGACTGCTCGACAATAAAATTGATGATCTGGTCAACAAATTCATTATCCAGGATATATTGGATGTGTCTGTCTGAAAATATACATAGCTCCCATGTTTCAACTGCAGTTAGGAAAGAAAATGAGGTTGGTGAGCTTTTTTTAATTTGCCTCGAATATGGATAAGTTGAGTGTGATGCAATAATAATTCAGTGATGTTTCACAATAACTGAAATGAGGATGATCAGAATAAACAAGAAAAGTTCTCCAAGAAAGAACCTGTTCACGAAAATAGCAATATTGACAGGCCTCATGAACCATCAGGCCAACTTCACCTGACCTACTTCCAATCAGGACTAGACATGAATAGGCAATTATTTTTGTGTATTTTATTTTTTATATCACTCTCTGATAAAATAGAACAATTGGTTTGTGCCCATCAATCAACATGGACAATAGTTGGGAGTATGTCCTATGTGACAATCAAAGGTCAATACATTTAGAAACCCTTCTCTAAGCATCTGAGATATCGATAGATAGCAAGAAAACTGCTTCTAATAAAACAAATAGGCAGCAGCTATGTATTTTTTATGGGTTAATTAATCATCACTTAACTTCATGCAACCTTTTTCAGGCAGAACTAGTTTTAAACCAAAATTGGTGATGATTAAAATCCCACTTACCACAGCATTCGGAGAAACGGTGTACGGGGTCTGTTGAAAATGGCGGACCTCTTGAATGACGTGAGCAATCTATGGATGGAAACGTTAAAGGAGCTATAATGACAAGGGATACCAAGTATCTCGTGGTATAGACACACAGAAACCGTAAAACAACACTGGTATCTGGGTGTTTACCAATGATAAACCAACCTTTATCATGCACTCTCACTTTGTAATAAAATAATAGCACCATCATTAATTATCTAATCATAATGCAATGCTAGCACTTTTGAATGCAACATTCTCATATCTAACTTCCTCTTTTAGTAAATTACAGAAAATATCCATCCAAGAATTTTTGATTACTTGTAACTCTCAGCTTTCCAGCAGAGATATTTGGCGTGAATTTTTCTTATTTTGCTTGCATAAAGAATTCAGAGAATTTCAATACAACTGATACATATGACTGATTAATAAGATTTCACATCCAGGCTGGAAATTCCATCATCTTGAAATACATTAAAACAATATTTAAAAAAAAACCTTCAATTTTCAATGCATTCTTTTGGGTCTTGACAAATTTCTTCAAGACTGGAAAAAAGTTTTGACATTTATTCACTGAAAAGTATGGGGCCCTGCTTATCTGACCCCCATAATTTATTTTCGTTCACCTTCCCGAAGCAGAGATGTTCATCCTGACGGTCTGGATAATTCACCTCCATTACCACAATATTAAACACTTACCATCCTCATCTTGGAGAAATTGATGAGGCTGTCTTCGGTGACGTTTGGTGATGCATCTTCGATGAAAGCTAGATCTGTGAGGTAGAATCCGAGGTAGGGCACACACGGTGGATCGATCCTAAAACAAGTCGGGAGAGGGAAAGGGAAAATAAATTTTGACATCCGTGCTGTTTGGCATCTTGTCATTTCAATAATTCCAGGCAGCGAATACAAACGACCTCAACTGTACCGAACGTTACCCTTGATGGAGAAAGGCTGTTTTTTGAGGTGTTAATATCAACAATACAAACTTCCAATGAAGAATGGAAACCCTGCAATTGTACCGAACCTCGTTTGCAGGAAATTTGTAATCTTGACGCAAGTTAAGACTAAAAATTAAATAAATTCCCCCCAAAATAGAAAACCAGAGTACTTGGATTCCCCCAACTATGCCAGCCTGGTGATACAGACCAGTATGTATGACAAGCTATATAGTCCACTGTCGATGACAACACATAATGCCCGACATTTCTCAGATCTGCCGGGTACGAGACATTGGGTAACACATGTTCATTAATTTGAGGCATGTGGATGAGCTCGGGCATGTACACCCACTACACTATTCTGCATATGAACTACAGATATCCTAGCATTGGAAATTTTAAACCATTCAGTTTCTTGATGGACCCATGGGGAGGGTGATGTGGTATAAAGGTTTTTTGTGCCAAAGCCAGAAACAGATGAGGGCATGTTTAAAGATGATGATATTTTACTCTTTTTATTGTTCCACTTCTTAGGAGTTGTCAATAAGTTTAAAACTGCTTTCTGCAATGTTGGAAAAACAAAATGAAAACAATAATTATTGGTGTGTAAAGGCATCATTTAGACATCCTTTAACTATGAAGATATTGGTACATGCATCTGCTCTGGCAACATTATACTAGGGCTACCTTCCCCTTACAGTGAAGTAGCAGAATAATTGTTTATTGACTGTTTACTTCATGTTGATTCAGGATTAAATTCTGACCAGTCCTATTTACTTATCAAGAGGATTATCTGATAAGACTGAGCAGAGGAAAACCACATTTTATGTGCATGCATGCATGAATTGTATCAAGGCATATTGGGACTGTATATAGATGCTGTAGTGCTAACTGTATGCAAAAGGAGTTGTACAGGCCATGACCATGCACATGGTAGGTAATAGTTGGTCTACTGTAGGCCTATGTACCATTATATGATTGTGACCAGGAGCAGTGGCTGTTTTTACCACTCTCTGGAGTGATGTTGGTAGTTCTTAGCCTTTTTCAAAGTCCCTTTAAATGAAACTTCACTCCAATATAGAAAACCCCCCGAAATGATTCCTTACAAACAATGTTTTTACGACAAAGTTACGTGTGTGATCTGACAAATATAGAGGGTCGGAATTCCCCGCTTAAATGTAATACAAACACGTGGCATTCTAGCAGGGGAACAAACATAGACCGTCAATTGCGTTTTTGCCGCAATCACGGTTTTGTTTAGCGATCATGGCAAGGCTCGAATTTCGCACTATATCACTCTCTAATTGCGAAGTCAAATTTTGTAAGGAGCTAGCACTTTTTAGCGAGTAGTATTTTTGTAATACATGAAAAATATTTACTGATAACGATTTGTACATTGATCACAGTGACGCAATAAGTACGGAACACATAGTATTATAGCTGAAACATATATGCACCAACGTAATTGAAACAACTTTTTTCAAGTTCAAGACTCGCTGCTCGACAACAGGTCTGCCTTGACTTTACTGTGTGAAAATTTACACAGGAAGATTACAACCAGCGACAAGAGCACGGCAACAAAGCGTAGTGCAAGTTACACACGAGGTTAATTTACCTACTTGCGGCGTGAAATAAGTACTAGCGGGCAACTCAGTCACGCAATGCGGGGCTCTATTCAGTAAAAATGGCAAAATCGACTAGCAAGATTCGAACCCTTACATCATTCTTTAATAATTAAACCCTTTAAAAATGAAAATATCCCAACTGAAGAAAATGTTACGAAACTTAAAACATCGCAGCTAACCTAACGATAGTTGCCTTGCATGCTTACATACAACCCCTTCAGTGGCAGTTCGACACATGTCTAGTTGTTGTAGCGTGCCTAGTGGATAGTATGACGCTTTCTATAATATTCCGCTGCCAAGTGTTTAGTGTTCATAGGCGTTAACTAAAAAGTACATCAGTTCATTACATTTCATTTCTCTGGCCATTTTTCGTTTCATATTTATCTTGACATTTCTTATGAATTCAAGCTAAAAAATGTGTGATATACTAATGAACCAAACTAGTCTACAATTCACATATCCCTGGCAACGGTTACATAATACAACTGGGGTCGTTAATCTGCATCATAAACTGCCTCTCTGCCTCTTTTTACGAGGTGTGATAATCCTTTAACATAAACCATGAATTAGCATCGGGCTTCTGGACCTTCTAGCCCGATCTGGGAATGGGCAGGTCGGGTTAAGTTTTGCTGCATCGCTGTAAGGCCTGTTGTGCCCTAATGAAAACAGCTTGCTGTAAGGGGGTTACGGGGGAAAACCTTGTTTGGTATCTTATGTTTTTCTAGGAATTCCTGCCTAGTTTGCTCACTCCACAATTACAT
>JAODAG010058737.1:0-16799 GCA_027574785.1 Orphnurgus asper | reverse complement strand
TATATTTTTTTGGGAGGTCTTTTGTTTACGTAAAACTGCCCCAAAATACAAATTTAAAAATAATCATCCAGCTTTGAGATTTGAGCCGTTCCTCGGACTGAAGAGCGCCATCTACTACATTCTGCACGCCGCTTTTGGCAGTGGTCTTCAAATTTAATGTTTACAGATTGTAATACAATAATCAATACACACTGTTACTGCATATACACTGTACAAAGATGTACGGTTACTTACTAAATACCAATTTTGCGATAAAGATGAAGTAGGTCACTGTAAGCAAGAAGGAAGGAAAGAAGGATATGTTTTAGGGGACTATAAAGTGCCCTCCTGCCTGTGGTGGATCCATGGATTCATTTATACCCGGAGCTTTTATTTGAGGTATGTTTGTTACGTATACGGTGTAGGCTAGCCTTTCCATAGGCTTTATAACGATAGGCTAGATTATGTGATAAAACAACTGCATAATTAAATAAATCATCTGATCTGCATTCATAATTAAATCATTCGATTCTGGATTTCCTAGATACCCAACCAAATTATCTTTTCCTTGATGTGTAGTTGTCATTGCCAAAGCTGCTTTGTTTATTTAACAGAATTTAACTTTTTTCAGGCTTTGAGATCATTTTGAACGGTGTGGTAGATGGTTAACGCATTACCCCTGTGACTTTAGTCCTACAGCGATAATGTTATGTTAGCCTTGTTTGACAAATAGTTACATCATACGTCCCTAACTCGTGGCATATGCTGCCGTTTGTTTGGTTCAGATCCTATGTTCTTTCTTGGGAGGGTTTTCTTAACAACCCCTAACTCGGTTTGTACCATAGAAATAGAATATGGAAAGAGAAGGCTTATTTATTTCTATGGATTGAGTTTCGCTTCCATTGTAAACGATACCAGTTCCGCTACATGCAAACGACTCCACCATCAGATCATGTACACTTCCTTCTCTTCGCCGTCCATGAATATAGCGACTAGCAAAATCAAGTTTAAGAACAAAATGGTGTCCGGCAAGACGTCCGGGCGTTTGCGCTCAGGGTTCAAATCGGAATCACAGCGAACATTTTTTTCTTCTTACGAATCGTATGCACATTATTGTATTGATGATTTGACCATATGAGGTCACGATGAGGTCAGATCTCCTGCTCAATAGAATAGTATACATAGCATATGGAGGAAATAGGTCAACTTCGAAATGATTATGGAAACCATGACCAGTCGACAGACACACTTTATTTACTTTCCTCAAAAGTTAATATTCTCTTGTACGTTCCTTTGTGTCAACTAACCTTTTTCACTGTTCATACACGATCCTTATTAATGAATCGATGTACTAACAGGTTATGAAGTTCTTATTAATACAGCTATGTGCATCTATTATGTTGTTTCCTTTCGATAAGATAAGCTATCAAAATGGACATCTACTATAAAAACTAAGGTAATTTCTACTTTATTTACAAAACCAACCAATGACTGTTTAGCGTTCTCCGCAATCCTGCTTCATAGTTAATCTTTTAAGCTTCCTATCTACCCCTAATAATTATGTACATTAAATACCTAAGTACGCCCCCTATTTGCAAGCTGTTAAAAATAATGTGGGGCGCTATTGCAAATATTTTAATTCGATGAACTTTTTTAAACACTCTTAAAAAAACATGAACAAAATAACCAGCCATAGGACAAAACATCAAATGGAAAACACATTCCTTCCATTCACTAGTACATGAAGCCTCCTGGTCCGACTTTACGTTATGAATCAAAAAATAATGTTCGCAATTTTATTCCCCCCTATTGGCCTAGTAAGCATACAAACAATATTCCATGCACTTTTCTCTGCAGAATCAAAACTGTAGGTTCAGTCCCCTCGGTTTCTTAAAAGAGGTAGCCATGATTGTTCCACCCTCTGCTATTAATTTTATCTGGTTGTGAATCATAACGCTAAGCTTAACGGTTCATTTCAGAATTGTATTTAGCAATAGCGTCCTCTATTAAACACTGCCATTGACACTGTGCCGCGCCTGTTGATCAGTTCACAAGAGAGTATTAACAAGGCCATTTGGGTGGAAGCGGGAGAAGTAGTATTCTGCCCAAATTGCCTGAATCTTGCCAGAAATTCACGTCCCATACCGCGCATTGATTCAACGTTTTCTTCGCTAATTTCCATAACAAACATCTATTCTCTCGGTCGTAAATCTTCAAGAACGGATTTCAATGTTCTTTTAAAAAACCACCACGGCGGTACCGTCGCCCCACAAAATGATCCACTTCCAAAAGCTCAATCCTATTGCTATCAGACCGTAAAGACCCGTGCAGTGCCACGTAAAGTGTACATGCTTCTCGGCCTTTTGGCTAAGAACATGTGTAGTGTATGTTGTGTTTAGGACGGCCCGCACTGGTTAATGGTGGGGGGCATGTCTTCCAACAGAGCCATGCACTACACTTTATGTGGCACTACACCCGCCCAATGATCTTTAGCCTTAGCAGTCCAATCGAAATAGGAGTTGGTCAGTTTGGCTATTGAAGCCGTTTGTTTGGTTTAGAAACCAGGTTCTTTCGTGGGAGGGTTTTTTTAAAAACCAAGTGTATATGCTCGTGGCTCTATTGGAGGATAGCCCCACCATTGACGAATGCAGGCCGTCCCTAACAAAATACGATAAAATGCAGAGAATTGACTACGGCTACTATGATAGTCCACGGAGAATAGGATCGCGGTCTACTTGGACGCAGGGTAAAGGTTGGCAGGTTACAAGATATAATCCTATATTGCTTAATTTCACGACGTTCGATTCATCCATTGAATCCGAAAACGGAGCAATTTCATAAAAAAAAACTACGAAATGTTTCGAGATAGGATACGACCCGGGTTGATTCTGAGTTGTGACAGACTTACTCTCAACTGTTCACGGTTTCTTACTTCTCTCTGTACATGCAGTTACTGTTATGGGAAATTCTATAAAATTATTTAAAATATATAAACTTTTGCGGCCATATTATACAAAGCAAAAGGGCGTACCAGCGAAGATTATCTAGAGAAACTAATCGACGAAGATTGTGCCCTACCGCCCCCGATCTGTTGAGCTGTGTATATAGGTGATTAGTAAACTATAAGGTAAAACTGCACCTTTCTGACTTTTTTATCGCGGTTGCCTTAATATAATAACTGGGAAGTGTAATTCGGTCAATTTAGGGTACCAATTTCAGGAAATTATGACAATCGAGGAGAAGTATCATAATGCCGTGGGGTAAAAACTTAACGACTCCTTTCCCTATGCCCCTACAATATAAACGCTAAAAGAAAACTGTGATCATTATTTGGGGGGGGGGGGAATCTGAGAGTAGACAACGAGCGAAAACGAAAAACTCGAGATTGCAGTCAGATATTTGAAATGTCTAAAACTGGCAGGTATATGATACGGTTCGGCATAAATATCGCCTACATGACAACAGTTGAATTTTAAAAAGATTGTCCAACATACTATATGCATGTAGGTCATATTTTACAAACTGAGACGATAAGTCTAATTCTTTGCAACTCGCTCACTTTTACCACCTAATGATGTGACATTTCTTCCCCATTTATTAATTGCAGAAGAAAACTGATTTATAAATATTATATATATAAATATTGCCTAATGAGTGGTTAAACATCTTCTATCAACATATATAGGCCTATATACATGAAATACATTATAGATTTATCTCCTACCACTGTCGGTATCAAGTTTAATACCTAACCTAGTTGTCTATCCTTTTCGGGGATCAGTTCCAACTAATGGCTACAGGTTGATGGATCAACGTAATCCAAACGTGCGGGTTAATTACTTGAAGACAAGCCAGTAGTCGTTCATTGAAATAGACGGTTGTTGACGTCTGCAATATTAATCTACATGTTATTAATATTAATCTACATGTTCTGTTTCTGGTCAAATAACTTGAGCATGGTTATCTAGTCTGGTTTACCCATCAAAGGGACTATGTTAGGGTGTGTTAAGAAGACACAAACTGTTGGAGACAAAGTTTATGACTGATGCACCATGTATATATATGACTGCTAATTATGTTAATGTCTGTTAGGGCTGGGAAATGTAGCAGTTCATTAAAAACAAAAAATCAACATAACACTTCGTCGTTTTTTGTTTTGTTTCTTTGTTTGGGGGGGGGGATAACGTACACTCACGTCATAAGAAGTTTAAGAAACGTCACGAACTGAATGCTGGGAGATATATTATCATCTGTTTGTGTACGTTTGACACAGTTTGATTCCATTTTATATTAAACATGTAACTTAAAGGGTTTAATTTTCATGTAAACTACCGTACTACTTTTGAAGAAAAACACCATTTAGAGGTTTGGTCGGAAAGTGTACATCGCAGGTTAGTAAACAGGGTACAAGGTTTGGTTGAAACTGTGGTTGACCATAAACTAGTCATAACTTTTTCATATCATGACTTTTGGATATTATTTAGGCATGGTTATCGTGTTATTCCTATCAAAATGACCGGAGTGTAGAAATACACACAAAGGACTGGAATGTATACAGGGAGACATCACGAGTATGTGATGTTAGCTACCTTGCTTGGCAGCTCGTATATAGAATGTATCTAAAGCAGCACAGGTATGCTGCAACCATCGTCACTTGGCGTTGACAAGAATGGGTTAACCCCTAAAAGGACACATGCGTGTGTCTATTCCTGAGTCTTATATTCCAGTCGAATTTAATAACAGCACAAGTCTATTGGCATTATGATAATTGCTAGTTTGAAAAGGCATGGCAGCATAATAGTTACGTATCGTTCTCATCAGATAAACTTAATTCAAATGCAGGAGCTGCTGTGTAACGTTATACAGTAGTTCATCACTCATATTTAAGGAAATATTACAGATCAATCGCGTGATAGGAATTATGTTCAAAACATAAAGATCAAACAAGCGTGGATATTATTCTGCCCTCCCCCCCCCCCCGACATTAAGAAATTATTGATCGTAAGAGTGCAACTGAGCACTTAACATGACTTTAGCATATAACATATATATTAGCTTCATAATAAAACAGAAAACCGTCAGTGTTAACTTTATTCCCCCAAATATATAATCGGTTACCTTTGGAAGCGGAGATGTGCTGCAAGGAGATCATCGGTGTCATTAGGTTTATTAGTTAATTTCTGAAAGGAAGTATACATCATCAAAGAACTTCTAAGATATTAAGAAGAAGAAAACCATATCATCGATGCGTTTTCAAAAGCTCGTTAGCAAAATTAGTAAGTTTTGCCAAATAAACTTACAAACGTAATGTTTCTCAACCAACGGAAGTACTTTAACAAATACCGCGCCCGTTAAAGAAATCGCTTAATATTACTCTTGACACAGTTTGGTAAAGTTTCCAAAATGGTTTATTTCATTCAAATGTAAATATTAAAGCTTCATCTTGTTTTATAATTGCAAATTTCCAGAACTGCTTAAAAGGCAAAGTACCGAGATGGTGCACAATTTATTGTAATACATTAACTCGGGAGTGTATTAAGCTACAAGCTTATATTATTAACATTCATGACTACACGCAGAAAGATCTATAATTTGAATTGGCATTAGTGTTTCTCTCCCGATAACCATCTACCTAAGGATGGGCTAATTAATGAGAAAAGTTATTCATGCACGCATGCACACGTAAGCTTCCATCGAGAGAAATTATTTTCATGAACACGTTCTCCGTAAGATGGATAGCCGTGTCGTCAAATACACTCTGTTTCATTTCATTTATTTATTTCTTGTTTAACCACGATATAAATACACTCTATTTATTTCTTGTAACCACAATAAAAATTATAATACACTCCCCCTAAAAGGCCTGTTGGCTTAATTAAGTAGAAGACTCCATGGAAAGAGAAAAAAAGGAGAAAAGTTTATTTATATTGTTATTATATATATATATTATATGGCCTATATATAGATATATATATATATTAACATTAATATGTAAATTACCGCATTTATGAGCAGAAATTGTTTCTATATGAATTATTTCCTAAATAGTTGGCTTGGTTGCTTGACCTTAGTGCTATAGTGAGAGAGTTCCGAATACTATTTCGGCATAAAATATTATTATTAAGGGCGTGGGTGGCAGATCTTTCGCTACTGTTTATGGGGTTCTCTCTTTCTGGGTCAGAAACATTTTTTAGTTCTGTACGTAAATGTTGCAAGATTCATTGTTATAATAAAGTCATTAAGTTCCATAGATTTATTTCGAAAGGCATGGGAAATATGACGAATATAATGGAGCAGCATATGATAGGTACAATCAAAGTTTGGTAAAATGTCCTGCATTTCTTAACTTTGTTATAACAGACTATTGAAATGTTGGTCAAACCAAGTGGGTTTACTGTCAATAATGTACACCCAAAACATTAATAGTAGATAATTGTTTAATTATTTTTCCATCCATTAATATATCCTTTTATCCTTAAAATGCTATGTAATTGTTTATAGACATTAAGCGATAGTTCATTGGCCGCAAGCCAGTCACAACATTTAATTCATTCAATAGCAATCGTATTATTTAACGTACTTGCATTTTCCGTTTCGAAGAACATATCACTGTCGGGAAACAGCATGGTGTTTGCAATTTATTGTTGATGCATTACAGATGTCATTGACGTATATAACAAATATTATGCACCTAATAGCGATCCATGTGGAACCGTGGTCTTCTAAAATGTATACCGGTATACTGGTAGTTCTTGAAGGTATGTAATATAACTGTGAATCCAGTTAAGCGTATTTCCTCTGATATCATAAAAAAGATAATTTAATTAAGGAGAATTGTTGTGATCAATTCTATCAAATGCTTTAAATAGATCAAGGAACACACCGAATGCAAGTTTTTATTTAACCAAGGTGACTTGATATAATGCCTACAGATTCGGTTCTTTTTTAAATAGATATCAGTATACCATTTGTGATCCAAGAGTGTACCCTTTTACGTTTTTTGTTATATTATTTACTGGCATAGTGGTCTGGAAAGCAATGATTCTAGGCTGTTTTGTTTAAACAATCATTCCAGGTTTTACCGTCAATCTCTTATCGTATACCAGTGGTTTTATTTCGCCCGTTGGTGGCATATACATATTTTGATATATTATTCCTAGACTAGCTTTCTGAGGAATACAGGGAAATGATCACTGAAATCACAGTAACAAGCATTCCTGGTACTAATTGTAGAATTAAAATTGGTTATAATTTTATCAATCAACTGAGGTTGCTGAAAATACTACTAAGCGTGTTGGCTTGGTTATTGTTAGGGGGGAACCCAGCTCGAATAGAGAACGAATGCCTTCAGGAATCCCATCGGTGACGTATTCATAATTTCTAGCTTCTGCTTTGCGTTCTCTGTTTTCGGGACAATTGAAGGTTTTACGTACTAATCCCTAGTAACAGTAGCATTTCACAGTTGGACGACTGGTTTCTCAATGCCCACTGATCGTTGCATTCTTTCTCATACAGACAGTCTCTCATCAAGTCTCTGTCCACAGACTCGAGAGTGACCGGCATTGTGAGGTGTGTAATTCTTCAACAGTGATTGCGTATCGCAAGCCTTTTCGTGTTGGATGGCAGCTGATGTAAGTCGTACAAATCGTCTTAATTTTTACAACTTCTGGGAAATGTGTGGGTCCATTCCGTCTTGACGAAAGATCCATCGTCCTCAATATAGGTGGGTACTCCGAATAGGCTAACAGAAGGAAATGACTGACACTTTTTGACACTTATTTATTTATTTAATTATTTCAACGAGGTAAGCGGCGGCTAGTCTTCCCCTTCTACATTACAATATTTCTCACCAATTGAAGTCAGTCCTGTTTCTTGTACTAGTTCACTGGTTAATGTGGCACTACACCCGCCCAATGATCTTTAGCCCTTAGCAGTCCAATCGAAATAGGACTGGCGCTGAGAAGTTGGTCAATTTGGCTTTTGAAGCCGTGGCAGGATATGCTGCCGTTTGTTTGATTTAGATCCCACGTTCTTTCTTGGGAGTATTTTATACATTTTTTTAGTAAAAACCAGTAGTTGAGGATCGTGATCTAATGTTATGATCAATTGTTCAGCCGACCTAACCACATCCAACAATTACCAAAAAATATCGCTTGTTAGAATGTTATATGCTGTACGGCTGTACTTACGCTGCGCTGCGGTCCTTCGAAATTGTCGCCCTCAAGATTTCAAGTTCACCAAACGTCCTGAGACGCAATGACTGAGACTATAATATAATAATTATTGTTAATTGGCGTTTTAAATGTTCTTAACATTTCACATTCTGTCATTGAATAACAAATCCATATTAAAGCCTGAGATCATTTCCATACAAGCCTCCTGATAATCTGTTTCCAACTTTCTGTTTAATAATAAATTCTAACTGTTACCGTATTATTTTAATGTATCACCGTTGACAGCCAAACTCAGTATCTCTGATTAGTGGTGTACGGAGTGGATTCGGAGAATTTCCTGGCACTGTTGAACATAAAGATAAATACGGCAACATGTTAGTTATGGCCATTAACTTTAGACGCCTAGGCTGTTCGGGCGACTCAACTTTCACTGTGTGGTTCGAACTTTAACGGTCTGTTAAGTTATGAAGAAAGATTGGTAACCCGTAGTAAGTACTTTGGATTGTTTTTTAATAATCTCATCAACCCCATGACTTGAGGCTAAAACAATTGCCCTTTAAGTTAAATATAATACTTTAGCGGCACGGGTATCAACAACAGTCATATTAGGAACGAAATAGATAGGATTTGTTTCCATTTGCTAAAGTGGGTACAAGTGGTAGCGAAGGAAATGTCTCACTGAAGCGGGTTACCAATTCAATCGACTAACTGACTATTGATTGCGCAATTGATATGTAAACGTAATGACAAACCGACACTTGGAAAGTTATATGTATATAATATAGAAACAGGTCGCGTCGATGTGATGACTGTAAACACATACACTGTTTCTAATACTGTAATATAGAACCAATTAACCACATCGATGTCATGACTGTAAACACATGTATACTGTTTCTAGAACTATAGAATTACCAATTAACCACGTCGATGTGATGACTAAACATTTATTCATTACAATTATTTCAGCAAGATGATGTTTTACTTAAAACATAACATAATAAATCCATACCACTGAGACACTCCACTTTGAATAAAACCATGCCACTAGAACACACGGCTATGACGATACCAATGTGTCAATAAACTGCAGCTTTAAATCAATTCATATTATTGAGCCTATCGATTATTTACTTAACTACTTACACATAGCACCTCATGTGACCAAATCATGTTATGGTCTCCTAATAACTTTTAATAACTTTTAATAAGTTTTCGTCTTAACTCACAAGTCATCTTATGTTGTCACAACAACACAAGTCACAATGCATACTAGTATATAGTACAAAGCCCGCGTATACCTTTCCGTCCGTCGAATCAGACATCGGGGTAGCGTAATTATCGTAGAAAATTTTTGGCACTTCCCCCCCCCCCCCACTTTCTATTTATGTTGTTAATATTTGGGAAATTTTAGCCCATAATTTTAAAGTTTACAGAATTTCAACATAATTAGGGGTTATCTACCTTAAGTCACATTAGTGAACTTATGTTTGCACAACAACATAAGTCACAATACATTCTAGTATATATATAGTACAAAGTCCGCGTATACCTTTCCGTCTGTCGAGTCAACATAAGTCACAATACATTCTAGTATATATATATAGTACAAAGTCTGCGTATCCCTTTCCGTCTGTCGAGTCAGACATCAGAAGTAGCGGGTCGATGGCCTTATTAATATACGGGAAAACTTACCCTTTCGGGGAAAAAACGTTTAATAAATACCAAGTCGAAACCATTAGGCCTAGTAGTTTCACCTCTCCTCAGTCCTATCTGACCTATAATAATTGCGGAAATTGGGCAATTTCTGGTCGTATTTAAGAGCTGTATTCTATTTATTTCCTTGAGTCCTTGAGTGACGTATTTACGACAGGGTTGTATGTTAATATCCAATACCTTATAATAATAATAACAACAGCCAATGAATTTTCCTATATTCTTCAACCGTTTTATTCTAAAAGGGTACCCGCTACTTATTATCAGTCGTATCGATAAATTACCCATCAGATGCTTCATTAATCCCGTGAGCTGTCGCTGATTTCCATTTTGCCAGAATGATCTACTTTTCTAAGACCTTCTCAGTTACATTAGTATTATTTCAAGATTTCATTGATTGGCCAAACCACCACCACCCCCACCTCCAATCCCCTCCCCCACCAGATTAGCCCTCCTGTAGGGAATTGACGTTTTATTCTTTAATCGATGCCCCTTTCACTTATCGACTTTCTCTAAATCCTGGAAGATCCCGCCAGGCAATGTCTAACTACTCGTTCCTCGATCTACCGTATATGCCATGTCAAGTGAGTGCCATTGCGTTCACATGTATCAGGTGATACGTCGTCAGATCAGGACTTAGTATTACGTCACTGTAGATACCAATCGAATGATTAACGATAAATGAGATTTAAGCGGGTAGATTGTGACATCTCATCGAGGTCTCCTTCATATGCAGACTATGACCGAGCCATGATGTTAGCTCCATTGTCCTTGCACAGACGCAGTGGGGGACACAAGGATACTTCGTGTAGGGAATACTACATAACGTCACTACACACTTTCATATTAAACAAAATTGTTTGCTTCAGGATCTTCCATACATAAAGCCTAGGGCTAGCTATAGCAAGTTATGGAGACGGCACTAATTAAGAGCTAACTTTGTATGATCGTTCAAATCGTATAATCACCCACTCTGTTGACGTTCCTTTAGTTTCGAACTGACTCCAGTAAGATGTTTAACAAACACTTAACATTTAATAACCTCGACTTTTACAGCAAAATACCCCAGAAACGGAGAAGACAATACTTTCTCACATTTAATTTCCCATGAAATGCTTCCACGCTCTGCTGGGTAAGTACTTTATTTTTTTAAATTATCTCTGACTATACCTTGATGACACCATCAACTATAGGCATCAACTACCGGTATATATATATATATGTCTATATATATTTATATATTTATATATATATATAATTATATCATATATATATGCATACCCTATATATGCATACCCTATATATATACCCTATATATACATATATATATACCCTATAATATATATTATATATATATATACCTTATAATATATATTATATATATATACCCTAAAATATATATTATATATATATATACCCTATAATATATATTATATATATATACCCTATATATCATTATAGTAGGATTGGGTGGATGATACAGAATTAGTAAAGCTTGGAGTAATCAAAGTAAAACAGCTTTAGGGCAGCAATACTATCTCTTCTTCAGTTCTTTGACCAGTAGAGTGACACATTATTTGAAGGTGAATAAAATGCAGAGTGGAGAAAATAAATGCAGAGTGGAGAAAATAAATGCAGAGTGGAGAAAATATTTCCGGTCGATTAGACTTTCTTTGGAAATCGGGAGAGCGTTGAATCCTGAATCCCGTTTAGATTTAACGGGATTAAACCTGATTACCTTATTACCCGATTACTGAGAGCATTTACTTCAATTTAGTGCCGCAGTTTTGGAGTGTCAGCATATCGTTCCTGATGTTCAAACCAAAAAAGGTGCTGTTGTCTCGTTACTTACCAATTCGTTATCAATATCCTACATAATGAAGAGGTATATTAAAGTGGTTACGTGTTCATCACCTTTTTGATGCCGTCGTTTGAATTTAGCAACTGCCCATTGGTTCTTGCTTGGAATGGCTCTTCTTCAAAAAATAACGTGGAATGAAACTGTCAAAAGTTAAGTATTCTACCTATCATACGCCCCTTCATTTAAATTAGTTAAACATCCTATCCTTCGCCCCTTCAACGCTTAAACGTTTACAGGAAGGAAACGAATTAAGCTTCCAAGGAAACGTATTATCATGGCATTTTTTTCCAGTAATATCGTAAGTCGATATTGGACTGTCAGTACCGTATTAAATAATGCAGAATTCATGTTGAGAGCAATTCAAAGAATTGTTTTTTTCATGTACGTATCACTTCGGTACCACGGTGGACGAGGCCGCGGTGTATATCTTGGGATTGAATTAAAGATAAGATCTCCGATTGCAAATGACGGTGGCATCGAGGTGTGACTAATTGCGATCAGAGTTTGGTAAATCACCACCGCAGGCTTAAAACGTAGAGGCTTAGAGGTAAACTGCACTATCATGTAATAAAGAAGTGCATGAAACAAGCTTACGTTACATAGAGGTCGCTTCAGCACTGGCTAATTGCGTGGCACTACACTCGTCGTAGAGGTAAACTGCACTATCCTGTAATAAAGTAGTGCATCAAACAAGTTATATTATATAGAGGTCGCTTCAGCACTGACTGTTAGCGGTGGGTGCCACCATCCAACAGAGCCACGTGCTACAAATAACGTGTCACTACACTCGTCTTTGAGGCTTAGAGGTAAACTGCACTGTCCTGTAATAAAGTGGCACTACACTTCTCTCCAATGTATTAAGGATCGGGGCTGGGAAGTGGATCAGTTTGACGCGATGGTGCCGTCGGTGGTATATGTTTTAGTTTCAGAGCCCTGGCAGGTTCATCGTGGTGTGACTTTTCTGAAAAATGTATATAGGTCGCTTTTCGGCCTTTTCGCTAAAGACCAACGTGTAGTGTATGTTTGTATGATGTGTAGTGTCTACTTGGGGGAAAGTGGGGCGTAGACGTTGTCCATTTTGTCATCGCCTGGTGAACATTCGGCACCGTAGTGTACATCTGTGTCATTATGTGTTATTATTATTATTATTGTGGGTGTTAGAAGTTTGTTTTTTAGACATGTAGTCTAGTCAACCTGGTAGACTCGGAGATTTGACCTCGTGTTTGCCCTCCTTAAATTAACACCACGGATACTACACAATGATCCGTTGATACAATTTGCCGATCCGGTACACTCTGAACACCACAAGTACTACCCTGATTTAACTACTACCCTGAGTCCAACGCAAGAAGTAACCTGGATGGATAAAGTAGAGACAGGAAAGAATGAATGAACACCCATGTAAGATAAATTAAATGAATATTCATTACCTAGACGATAGAACAACTTATGACAACTTGGGACTATTGGAAATTTACCATACGCGAGTATAATAAGTTGTGTAATTTACTCGACAACATGTCTTTCCAAACGAATAATTCTCCCGGCATTCCTTCATTGTCACTTTAATGAAAACAGGATTCCTTTTACACTCAAATACATCTATATATACCAAAAACATGCACCATCTAATGGTGTAGGCCTAATGGTGTACTGGCGGAACACATGGCAGTATGCGTCTGTTACTAATATTGCCTCCATAGGATAGCAATATGACAACAATTGGTAGCAATATGGTAACAATAGTATAGCAATGGGATACCAATATAATAGCAAGAAGATGATAATATGATATCACTATGATTGCAATATGATAACAACAGTATAGAAACAGGATAGTAATACGATAGCAACATGATAGCAATAGGATAGCAATTGTATAGCAACATGATAGCAGTATGATATCAATATGACAGCTAGGATAGCGATATGATAACAAATATGATGCAATAGGATAATATCATAGCAATAGGATAGTAATCGCTTACCGGTATGGCAGCAATAGGATTGCATTAGGATGACAAAATGATAACAATTATAGTACCGTACATCAATAGGATAGCAATATGATAACAACGAAATAGCAATAAGATTACAAGATTGTAACATCATTATGATACCTTGCGACAAATAATATGTTTATCTTAAAATCGAGACTGAAATGAAAACCGTGAAAAAAGTGTCCTTGGAGTAATTTCCAATCAACTCGTTATTTGGACGAAATAATTGTTTCTTTATTTTATTGTATCGTGTGCAGAAACTGTCTCTAGCGAGTGTTTCATTTACATCGTATTAGATAATAGGCCTTGGCCCATATTAACATATCATTTCCGATGATCAGCATATTTCCTAGGGTAATTTTAAAGAAGTTATTAAAAATGTGTCGTGTTGCTCATAAAAAACTGAAAGACGTGTCCATTACGCCCATTATTGGAAGTACTATAACTTCCTTCTCGTCGATGATTTTTCGGATGAGTACCGGTAGGCTATGTATGACCTTTGCAAAAGTCCCAAAACGGTGTAAAACTGAAACTCAGGATGTACGTAAATCTCAGGAGACATGACATGTTACACCCACATACAACTCAAATATGGCTGTACGTAAATCTCAGGAGACATGACATGTTACACCCACATACAACTCAAATATGGCTTCGTTTCATTGATATCTTCTTGAAATAGACCCATGGTCAGGACAATTTGGAACGGACACCAATACCTTCCACTATACCATTAAATTCACAACCGACCTATCCAAGGTCAGCGTCCAATTTCTGCACACATCCGTGATCATACAAAGGAACACTCAAATCATGCTTGTTCAACAACCAGACTGACAATCACACGTGTACCTTCCTGCCTAACAGAATGTCATCCACGTCAGCGGACCAGAAACGTACCCTACCCTACATACAGCCAGGCTTTACGTATCAAACGCATCTAAAAGACCAAAGACACCCCCACGTTCTCTAAGCTTGACGTAGAAAATTCGTCAGCTAAATTCGAAACTGGTAAGATTGGTCGTTCAGTACCACTCGCTAAAATTATTCACGAGGCTGCACATGGTTCCAATTATAGCTTCACGGCTCGGAACAGATCATGATAATTTCTCCTACAAACCAGCTCAGATCACCTCGAGACAATTGCTCCTACAAACCTGTTCCTAACCGAGACCCCTCCATCGGTCTGATGGTACTGGCAAAATTTCAGGACAAAACTCTCTTCCTCTGAGGTTAACAACGATACTCTCATGCACTGCAAATGAAAATCGTATTGATTTCTTCTCGGACTTTTCATCAATTGTCTCTCGAAAACTGCGACCTATTCTCATACACTGCGATTTATGAGGAATACAGTGTGTATACTATATAGCCAGTTTAATATGATTTACCTCATCGTTATATTGAACGATGATATCTACGTATATCATATCTACGTATTATTTCCGGATATCAAAACGACTCATGACAAGTCCAGAAGAGCTAAAGTCATATTTCTGAGAAGTCCATCTCAAGACCCGAACCTTTTCGGTTGTGAATATCAGGAACAATTTGCTGAGTAGACAAAACAACTACGGCGTTTAATCAAAGATTACGCTCTCGGTAATCCGATTCAGTTTAATCCAATCAATTTAATCCGGGGCTCGGAATTCCACGCTCTATACGGATTTCCGAAGGAAGTCTAATTGGCGGGCATAAATGTTTCTCAAGTGCTGCGGAAGGCCTAGTATTTGTTGCTCGAAAGCTTTGCAAAACCTTTTTTATTTGGCTGTTTTACTTTCGCTAACCTCAAGCCTTTGCTAATTCTTGACATCCAGCCATTCCTAGTTTCTTTGTTTTATAATGTGTTTGGCCTCTGGTATAATTTACGAGTACAGGAGTTTATGGCAGGTGACCCAGATGTTTGTTAAGACCAGCAGTGTGTGATTTGAGACGAAATATCGTCAATTAAGTTTATTAGTACGCTTTATGTGACACTCTGTCGACCAAACGCAGTTAGGCTACTGGCTAAAAATGTGCAATTTTTAAATTTGCTATGGAAACATTGTGTTCCTGTTTCGTTCGAATTATATTGAAAGTATAACAGACAATGATGAAAGCATTGAAAAGATTTTGAGCAATACTAGCTTTAAGTTCGTCATTTGAGCGGCGATACGATACATTCTCTCCGCTGTGTTTTGGGAAGACCTTAGCGCGCGGTGTTCCCTGCACTTTGAGAAATGTTTCTGTAATTTTATTGAAGGGACAAAACGGTACTTCCCACACTTGTTTCGTATATATATATATATATAGATATATATATATATATATATATATATCCAGCTGTTCCGATTCAATCCTCTACATGAATTCAGAATTGTTCACACCATTGAGATTGCCAGGAAAGGCAATCTGATCTGTCTCGAGCATTCCAGCCACAAACAACGAGTTTGCATTAATCAACCATTTGACCCAGTAGCGTCGCACTGCTGTAGTATGCCGTGTTTTTGGATGTCAAAATCGCGTATGTACCTCAAAGAGCACACACGCCATTTTGATCATGCGCATTCCTACGTAACATACCGGAAGGCAGGTTAAACCAGGGCGAAGCTGATTACGTAACAACTAACCTAAGTAACAACTCTCTGGTCTAAACGAACGTGATGCATGTGCAGTTCGATGGTGTAGAATAATCGATTAAAAATCAATAAAACGAAACCAAAGTATTCCGTAATCTGTAATCTCTCTCTCTGCATTGAATACATGTCATCTCGGGCTCTATCAGTATATCGTCATTCTCTGTTGCGCAATCAAATAGCAGAAAGCGGGACACTTGCAGTCTGAATGGTCTTGGCATTTGCTGAGAAAAGAGGAAAAAACAGAATCGACAGAGACAACATGTATATAAGGTCAAAGAAAGAGAACGACTGGGGAACGGAGCTGCCGGTGGTGGGCGTGTTACATTTTCCTGGTCAGGCATCTGCAATTTACCCACCCATCATACGCCAACTGGCGGATTACTGTGTGTGACCCCCCCCCCCCCAGACTACCGTTTTGACTACCCCGACTCACCAGCTATATGAATCAAAT
>JAODAG010058736.1:11233-28323 GCA_027574785.1 Orphnurgus asper | reverse complement strand
TCCCAGAAATTTCAAAAACAAACCTGATTTCTGCAGATGCAACAATCATCACCAATAATATTTGTTCCTATTTTCTTCCTAAGTAAAGTCTACAGAGGCCTCCCTACACTTACCTTGATTCACCCAATCTTCATATTTCTCTGGTTGAACAGTCCTAGGGACGTAGTTTGACAGTGGCTTCCCTTTCTGAAAAGACTCTATACACATTGAGTCAAAGTATTGAGCAGTCAGATTAATACTCGAAAAGTTAGCCATCTCGACCAGTAGATCCAGGGTCCCATTAAACGGTGTCTTCAAAACACAACTGGCCCCTATCCCGGCAGGATACGTCAACGTTGACACGATTTTCATTGGACCCGAGTCGCCAGTGATGGACGAGTATGTCCGATACTCCTCGTGGGTATTTGAAATGTCATCATTGATATAAGGGATGATGTTGCTATCTGGGTATTCAAGCACATGGTACTGAGATGGGCTAAGGAAGATTGGTGGCAGGTCGCTGATGTGTGGTGCAGAGAGGGCTACACTCATTGCGATCGTTACATAGAGGGCAGGGAGAAGAAGTTGGGAGAAGAGACTCTTCTGGTTCCGACGGATGTAGTGAAACCGTTTAATAAGCAGGGCGACAAACTGATTCATCAACAGGACACACCCATGTAGACGGTGGTTGCTCAGACCCTCGTTTGTGAAGAACGGCTCGTCATCAGCATCTATATATGGAAATAATAATCACATGTGAGGCCTCCTAGCCGGGAAAAGCATCAACACGTACATTAAATAGCACTGATACCAGTTGGCTTCAAAATTCCTTGTCCATACATATAGCTCTTAATGTAACAGTGAAGACAACATATGTAGGTGTTCTTTGACCACTGACCTAAATGTTCAATGAAATCTTTCAGAACCTGACCTATATTCTAGAGCAATAACATGTAGGTGCAGCACACACACCATGTGTGTGCATATTGCATGATACGATGATAGTATTATATCATTATTACAAGTCATTTACAATGTCCCAAGCATAGCTGTTTTGTGTATCAGTTTGCTTCTGCATAGCAGCAGTGCTACTTTTGGTGCAAAGAAAAAACCACTAACATAGACACATCGTAATGATGGGCAATTATCTGCATTTCAAATTTTCTCTTCCCACAACCAAAAGCAATAAATATTCTGAATAATATCAAACAGCTACCACTGAAAATCAAGTTGACCAAGTTGTGTAATATATCAGAATGAGCAGTTATGGGGGTGCTGGCCAGAATAGAACATGGAGGATAGCTGTGACCAAGTAGTGTTGGGCAGATTTTGCCAATATCGGTTCTGGCCAATATCCGATATTTACAATCACAATATTGGCCAATAACCAGTAGCGATATTTTTGACATAAATTATCGGTCACGTTCAGATCATCATAATTCATACTTACCCTCGACGCAATTTGTTGCATAATGTGAGGAGGGGGGACGTTTTCAAGTCGTGAATCCCCAAAACGACAGCCGCAGCTTTAACTTTTTACCGCATATCAAAGTCTTCTAACTATGTGTAAACTAGTATAAGTAACTTTTAGTCATATCACTTTCTGTAATGTTTACGCTCTGTACAAAAATTTCTCGTTAATTCAAACTTACTATTCCCGATTGAATAAACTAAACTCAAAGATTTCAAGCATAATTTGCGTGGCAAGTGTTGCTTCATTATTACGTAACAAATCGTTTCAGCTATTTAGCAGGATGATGTTGAAGCCCCGGCCGGCTACATGGAATCTCAGCAGTAACTTACACCATAACTAAGGTAGGATACCTTAGGATGTTGATAACTCCACTAATTGAACCTGATACCAATGTTGGATTTAATTAAAACTTTGAAAATGAAAATTTAATCTCTCACTACCACACAATCACTGGAGGGAATATTAGTCCTGGCCTTGTGTATCCATTTGACACTTGTGGAATCAATCAAAATTCTTTGCAGCAACAATTGCACAAAACCAGAGATTCTTACAAGCAATAACAAATGCAGGATAATGAATCATGTCAGTAATTATAGGGGGAAAATTAAACATTACAAAGCAAATTGGGGAACTCTCATACACGACCATTAACTGCTAAGTAAACCAGATACCAATTTTGTAAAAAATGATAAAACTTTGGGTTTTCTCAGTGCTTTGACAGGAGCTGAGATGAATTACTGATGAGCTGGAATGTATGGAATTTAACCACACTGTGTGGCACTGGCTGCAGAGGGAAATGCTACAGCCATTGCTGAAAACCTGTATAATATGTGCCCCATAACAAATTAAAATGAAATCAATTGTTTGTATGACACAGAATCGTGCCTATAATGCCTATCGCCACATTTGTTCCAAGTCCAAAGAAAGTGTGGCTTTCCCCTGCACAGATACCAAACATTGATAAATTTAACATTTGACTCCACCCGCTAATTAGTACGTTTACTTTGTAAATGAGTGAATCTCTGCCTCCATACACCACTGTCAGGCGGATATGTATGCAGACGACAAACCATTCATTTAACTGGCGGGAACAACATAGACAGCATACAAAATGAAACTTCAACAAGACGTTGCATGCAAACTTATATGGTGTAATGCGGAATATAAAATGGTAATTAATGCAAATAAAATTAAAACTATGTTAATTGGTACAACATTATACAACTTATTTCTCCCCTCATACTCATACTATACCAACTCTCATACTCATACTATACCAACTCCCCAGTCCGGAGTCAATTCAATAGCCATTTTTAATTAACTTTTTCCAAGAGTAGCGGTCAATCACTTTCATCAAATGACAGTAACCTTGTTCTCCCCCCCCCCCAGCATTGACACCCTGATCACCGAGTCCCACCTTCTGCAGACTTCGTTTGTAACCTGCGTTGTCTTACATTCCTCACCACCCAACCAATTCCTCTTCTTACCTTCGTTTTCCTGGACATCCAGCAATGGCTCGTCATCTTCCGTGATTCTACAAGACAACTCGGTTCTTTCCGCATCTGTTCCACTCTGGGATGCCGATGTGAGAGATGAAGATGAACTCCGAGATGACAGCCTGCGTATAACTGAGGGGATGAGATGCTGCAAGGAGCGCGATGTCTTGTTACCTGCAAAGTAGCAGCAAACAATCAAATTTTTTATTGTAGAATTCTTTGTTTTAGAGCAGCACTCATTCAATGATTAGGTACATCTGGATCATAACCGGTTTGAGATGAAATTGTTTGATTCAAGACTCTAATTCTTGCTGTTGTTTCATGTCATGGCAACAGCAATATAAAGATCCACACAAAAGTGATCACATATACTCACAACATACCGGTTGGCCAAGGATAACAGTTTTGAATACGTTTCTGTTATCTTCCAGAGATTCAGGTATGGTGCTTATGTGCATATGTGTTTGAATATGACATCATCAGATGAACATGATTAAGGATGCTACTCGTGAATACATCACAGATTAATCTACAAAATACAAAACAATCAATCTAATCCTAGCTTTAGTATTCTAAGGATTTATACCTTGTCCAATGTCCGCAGACATCTCAGCCACTTTTAGAAAGACATCCTCTAGTGTAGAATCCATCAAACCAAACCCTAAGATGTCTAACGATGACCTCTTTTCCTTAAGGGCTGCAAACAGTTTAGGGAACTGGCCTTGACCCACCGCCTGATGGGGCAAAGCATACGCCAACTCTCGTGGGGTCTCACTGGCCAAGACTGAACTAGGCACATTCTTCTGAACCAGTCGTGTAACCTGTTTCTCGTTACAGTTTGAATAAAAGGATGAATTGAGACTTCCTGTGGATGCTCGTGATGAAAACCCTTAGAAGAGAGAATAGAATGAGAGAGATGGGCCACCCTCATGAAATTTGCAGTATGGTGTTATAGCTGGCAGTATGGTGTTATAATTTGCAGTTATGGTGTTATAATTTTAATAGAGAAACATTCTTGCAGTAGAGATCATATATTAATTAGGGAATAATGAACCGAAGAGAGGGTCTCCATTTCAAAAAGGAGACCGGTGTGTTGTCATCATAGATAGTTGAGCTAACCGAGGCAGAAAATTGTGTTACGTTGGTAATCATTTATTCTCCCAACTAAAAGCTTTTTAATGTGACAGCCACGAAGATAAGGAGAAATCAGAATACAATATAAACAACATCACAAATGTCATTAATGAAATAAACAGTAAGTTTACAACCGCAGTGAATATAATGAATATATAATAACTTTACTTCTGGAGGTATGAAATGACTCAGCTTATTTTAAAAACCTGTCCCAGAAAATAAATATATTTCCTTACTAATACAACCAAAGAACCTACTATCTCTTACTCAGTTTCTAATGCAGATACATAATGGAAGATCAGGATACTCAGAACAGGCTAGACCCCTTCCCTCTCTCCCTAGTGTTTTGTTGGAATAATTAACTAATACTCAGAAGACCTCTAACCTGTTAAGGGCTTCTTCAACACTGTTAGCTTATATCCCGATCCATACATTGTCTTCAGGAAGAGAGAAGAGCCTACACATTTCAATTGTCCATGAGAGATGATGGCGATACGATCCCCGAGAACATCAGCTTCATCCATATGATGGGTACTGAGCAGTATAGTGCGATCTGCATAGGTTAAATAATGCAACCGCAGTAACAATATCTCATCAAAATTTGTAATAAAGTTCTCAAAGAGGCTCAACAATTATACTTGAAAACAAACCTTGTTCTCAGCATGGTTTCAGTCAGAAAAGATCCTGCTTGACAAATCTTTTGGAATTTTCGTTACTAATTCAATAGACAGTGGTAAAGCCTGTAGATATCATTTTCTTAGATTTCCAAAAAGCTTTTGATAAGGTTCACTTCTGGAAGCTATTGTAATTTAAGCTGAATTGTATCAGTATTGATGGTCAGTTCTGGATTGGATTCAGGTTATGTGACCTGAAGCAGAGAGAGTTGTTAGTGGCTTCATTTCTGTTTATTTTTCTTGTTTATATTAACGAAATGGATGATTTACTAGTTGATTCATCTGTTAAGAAATTTGCTGATGATACGAAGTTGTACTGTAAGGTTTCCACAGAAGAAGAGCCATAAGTGTCCAAGATGATCTTAATAGGGTTTATAAGTGGTCGGATGATTGGCAAGTGCAAGGTGGGAATGCTAAAGTTAATTATATTCTTGATGATAAGAATCTTTGGGAAGTTCAGGTTGAAAAAGATCATGGGGTCATCATAGATTATTCTGCCTTCTAGGCAGTGTGCTGAAGCAGCTGAGAAAGGTAACTGGAATTTAGGAATGATTAGGTGTAATTTTAAGTTTCTTCATAAGGATATAATGGTTAGGCTCTACAAGCAGTTGGTTAGGCCTTATTTGGAGGATGCACATATGCAGGCATGGACTCCATACTTTTCAAAAGATGCAGTTAATGGAAAAAAATTCAGAAGGGCTGCTAGTCTTGTAAGTTCAACGAGAGGTTTTTGGTATAGTCAAAGGTTGAAATATCTTAATTTAACTTCTCTTGAACTTAGGCGACTTTGTGGTGATCTACTTCAAGTATTTAAATTTGTTCACGGTGTGACAATTTAGCTTTTGATACATTTTTTAAGAGTTCCGAGTTGATAAGCACTAGAGGCCATTGTTTGAAGCTTCAAAAGTTGTGATGAAGGTTAGAAAGATATTTTTGTTGCAGAAAGTTGTGGATAACTGGAATAGTCTGCCTGAATTGGTCGTAGTGTCTAACAGTGTCGATGCCTTTAAGAATGCTCTTGATATACACTTTTACTGGGTAATTGAGGTATGTTGGGTTCCTGTTGTTTTGGGTCCTTGAATTTCTCCTTAAGACACTTGTCCGTCCTGATTCTTTACTTACTAAACCTAACCAGAACAGTAATAAGCTGACCAATACATATACCAATGTGCCTAGCCTAAATCTAAACATATTCCATCATCCATAAAGAAAGAGGTCATCTAAGTCTACCCCTTAGTTGGACCGATTGGTAATTACCCTCATTATGCATACATGTGCAAATTATTGCACCCTTGACTGCACAGTACACCCTCTCCCCTAATTGTTCCTTGTTAATGAGTGCTGCATGTTCAGGAAAGTTAGGTACAAGCCTTTGAACAATTAGCAATAAAATTGTACTGTTCGTTAACAACAGTACTTCAATAGCTGTACCTAGTTGGTGTGGTACTGTTCAACCTTCACACACTGTGAAAGAGAAAGTCGCCTTGAATCATCAACTTAGAGCTAGGAAAACCATGTAGCTAATCTGCCTAAATAAATTATGAACAATTAGCAATAAAATTGTACTGTTCGTTAACAACAGTACTTCAATAGCTGTACCTAGTTGGTGTGGTACTGTTCAACCTTCACACACTGTGAAAGAGAAAGTCGCCTTGAATCATCAACTTAGAGCTAGGAAAACCATGTAGCTAATCTGCCTAAATAAATTATAGCAAAGACAATGATTGCGATACCTTGTCATCATCTGGTTATCAACCAAGGTCTGTAACCATGGTGGAATGAGGCTTCTTTTCACTTTATTATGCAGGAACATTTTGAAATTCACTCTCCATACTTTCATAACAACAAAAAATATATCTCCCTAACAAGGTCACAATGTGTTAATGTCAGGATACGTCTAACCCTAAATCATTAAACGAATCATTACGGCCACAGTCTCGTAATGACGTATCTCCTTTCACTGTTGTCTGTCAGAATGGTCTATTTACATACAATCTGCTACTATACGCTATCTTAGGTCCTAGTGGGGGAATTGATTTGGAAGGTATTATACTTATATTACTTCAATTATGGAATTACCAAAGTTAAATGCCAGGGTGTGTGTGTCTCAACCAACAAGGCAATATGGCTTGATGCAGGGAAGAAGGATGTATTTATGAGCAGATACATATTCTAGGTAGCACGAATGCTATAGTAATGTTAAGTTAAACGTTACTGTGTTGCATACGATGGCTATTGTAGTTACAGATGCTAAGCTGAATGCTACTGTGTGAGTCTCATTCAACAATGCAGGACTGTATGATGCAGTATCTTGAGCAATAATTGGTCCCTTAGTCTGAATAGTCTTAATTTTTGTACAAAATATTTAAAACAGATAATATGCATGTTATCCACACAAAACAAAACAAGCTTTTTGCCTGCATTTTTGACTTCTGCATTGGAACAAAAGATGATTTTAAGACAAAACCATCCACTCCACTCTTATTCCATATGTACAAAATAGGTTTTGAAGTCGAGGCATGTTGCAATCTTTCTTTACCACAAATAATAGAAAAGACCCACTACTACCAAGTTAATAACTGACCTTCCTTATACTTGAGAAGAAGGTCCCAAATGGCCCTCCTGGAAAACGGATCGACACCTGCAGTTGGTTCATCCAAGATGACAGTCTTGGAACCGCCCACAAATGCCACAGCGACCGAGAGTTTCCGCTGCATGCCCCCAGACAGACACTCCACCCTCTTGTGGCGTTTTGATTTTAATCCGACATCAGCGATTAGGCTTATGAAAATAAATGCAAACAAATCTCCAATCTTACTTTTTCAAAAAGAAATGGGAAAATGATTATCCACTGCATTTATTTTGACTATTATGCAATATTAGTAATGAAGATGGTTGAGTCATCCAGTTGGTTGTAACCCATGAAACAGCAAGGAATAATCCAGATCAAAACAGAACTTCTCAATGTAGGTTGAATCACTTTACAAAGCCTCTACCAACTACCCTCCCCCGCCACCACCACCATCCTTGAAGAACCAAAAAAAATATATATAGAAATACAATAGTCCAGTTAGTTTACTGTAGTAAGGGTTAGGAAGCCTCATATTCTCAAGAAGAAACCCTGTCTGTGTTAGGATCATGGATGAACACTGGGTTTACCAAGAATTTATGAGGCATGCATGTACGCATCCTTCTCATCGTGGGGATCAACCGGCAAAAATTGGGCTAAGAAGCTGACACTCAACCCGCTACACCACACTCCCTCCTTTAGTTGAAGCAATTAATGCCAATGGGTTTCCTTGTAAGTTTGGATAATTCCTTAAATGTATTTATTTTCTTACATTTTAGGTCTGTGAATTGGGGTCTGGTTTTTATAGCAAGTTCTGCATGTGCAGATTGTGGGACGAGCATCTTATTACAAGCAAAATAAATACTATGGTTCGAAAGTATGGAGCATTTTTTATTTTATTTTACCTCTCCGTAAGTTTTCTAATTTCTGCTTTTGGTAGTCCTTTCAGCAACCCATAGAACAGCATATGTTCCTCCACAGTAAGGCTGGGTAAAGAATAAGAAACATAGTAAACAATTCTCTTCACAAGAATTAACATGGACCAGACATTATCATAGGGGTGCTACTATATTTCAACAAAGAGGTTTCCCCAAAGGTAACCTATCCTATTCAGTTGAATATGTAATACAATACCTACTTATCACAAAGACAAAAACCATTGATATCACTCAACGTTACATGCTACAATTGTGTTCCTTTACAAAACACACAAAATGTTTTCACCCTTTTTTCTTTGTCCTAACATCCAATACTCACTAAATATTCACTGTCTTTCATTCATCACCAGCAGCGGGCCAGATCTGAGTTTGGGGTTATCTGAGCAGTGCAAAACACTGGCAGGTTCAGAGGCAATGGAACCAAGTCCTGGGGAGTAGCCCAAGTGGAAGGTTTATCTGACTTCTCCCATATTGATAATTTTTTGTATAATTAAGGGTGAGATGCAAACTGGCGATCTATGCAAGTTTTGAAGTCAACTTACTCATATCATAGGGGTTGAAGTGATAATTTATCCCCCAATTATTGTGTCCAGGAGGGGGCCTCAGGGAGGGGTGATTTTGATGGAATAATTAAAGGTGTTAAAAATGGTGTTATTTTGCAACAATGTTACTCATATCTTGGTGGTATATGATACATTCCCTCCCCACTTTTTCATTGAGGGATGATTCAGAACTGATGCAGCACAAGCATAATATATTACATTGCATGGTTCACACTGTCAGCAAGCTGTAGTGTCAGGGGGCATGATCTTGCTTGATACAAGAACATTCACATTACAGAGATGTTCCCCATCCTCGATTTAATTCTCAACTATAGACATGCAATTCTGAATTCAACAAGCCAGTACATTAGTTGAATATACAACTTACCCCTCAAATAGAGCATTGTGCTGCGGACACATGCCTAGGCTTTTCCTAATCTGCAGCATGTCAGTGCGTATGTCTTTACCATAAATTTTTGCCGTACCAGATGTGGGTGGGAATAGACCAGTAAGAACAGACCTGAGATTTAAGAAGAACAATTGAATATATCATTGGCTTCTTCCATTCATTGTCGTTCCATTAGAGAATCATCAGCTAATTGTTCAGACTTTAATGATGAAGAAAAGTACAAATCAGTCTATAACTTACCATTTTCAAAGAGGATATTCCCCACCTAATCCTATAAATACTCCTCTTCAATTAAGCCCTTTGCCTAATATGACATCTGTCTATATTAACAAATCCCATATCAGTATCCTAACTACCTAGGAAACCAAAGCACATGCACAGATGTTGTTTGTTGCTTTCCCCCAAACAAGACTCACATGGTTGTTGTTTTGCCAGCTCCATTGTGACCCAAGAATGATGTAATTTGACCTTCGTACATCTTGAGGCTCAAATTATTGACAGCCACTTTGTTACCATCTTTGTAAACCTGGAAAATAGGGCCAGAAACAGTTGACTCTCAGTTAGGTATTATTTGTGGAAAAGTTTTATTTCTCTGCTGATCACAATGACATCCTCTGGAGATTAATAGTAAACTTCTGCAGCTGGTCATTACTATACCAATACTTCAGTGTACTTCAATTTTAAGGACAACTTCTAACAACTCAATCACTGTTACTGCCTTCAACTCTCACTGCCTTCACTCTCACTATCTGCACTACCACTGCCTTCAACTCTCACTGTCTTCACTCTCACTATCTGCACTACCACTATCTGCACTACCACTGAAATCACTAACACCATCTTCACTCTCACTGACTTCACTATCCTTCAAAAAACTTACTACAATATGTGAATTGTAAATCATGAAAGTACACCATGAAAAACAGTAAGGAGACTGTAAATTCTTCTCATCCACAACAATATTACTTCTGGAAAATACAAAATCCTGAGTTAAATCTAGGAGCCACCAATGATCGCCGCCGGTGCACAAAAGCTATGCTTGAGCAGACACTACCATTCAGAGACTTTCTTCCAGCCGATATAAGCAGACATTTAGAATACCAAATAATGACATTTTCACCAGGAAGTACAAAATAATCGACAGATATCAATAAGAGATAGAGATTCCTTACCTTTGTAAGATTCTCAATGGAGACCCCAAGAGGCAGATGAGTAGGGTCTGCTTCACAAGGAGTGCCTGTAGCAAACAACAAAAATAAAACTAAGTTACAGCAGACAAATCTAAGGTCATTCTATGAAACTGGTTCACCAAGTAACATGATAGGGTGTGTTACCTATTGTCTCTTTAATAGGCAAACACAACCAGTTCAATAGCCAGCACCACAAATCTCTTCCCTCTGTTAACGTACGGTCTAGCTTACCTGCATTCCTGATTAACATCTCTTGGTCCTCTTCCATGACAGATAATGGCCCCCCATCTCTGTCCCCTGTTGGGTCAGAAGACCCACTAAACCAGTAGGAGTATTGGAAGGGGAAATACCAACGTCTGGGAAGGCCAAACGATCCTGAAAAGTGAAAAATAGAAAATTGAAGGAGAGATGAACCATCAGAGATGATGGTTATTTACAATCCATCGACTTGAATATCATGCAGTGCAACACATCGTAAAACTTCTTTAGTTGAAAAGAACATATGCTTTGTCCTTGCTTGGTGGACATTCTCTTGATGGCACATTTCAATTATAAAGTTTGAACAGCATACCATATAAAACGTAGTTGGTTAGCAGGGTAAAGCCTAGCTGACCATTATAATAGGTGTACGAGGATTTGCCTATGTACACCGGAGGGGAGCCCATTGCATAAAGCCTTACATTCATTCTGAAGTTTAATTTATTGTGTGTACACCATGTTATCAAGCATAAGTTGAAACGTATTATCTCCATTTCAATAAAAATCTTAAAATTGTTATCAAGCGTACTTCCGGGACAGATCGAGCTGAACTTTATGTAATCATCAAAATCCATCTGATTTCATTGTAATTGGCACGGATTACAAAACAATCAGCTGCTTCATAGTCTGGGGAGGGGGCAGGTAATAAGAGAAATTGTTGAGACCAATTCAGAATTAAAGAGTCATCAAAACTGTGTGAAAACGGTGCTGAAGTTTGAAAGTTTTAAAATATATTTGCTTGAGTAAAGTTTTCGTCTGGGGGCTGTGGGTGACTTCCCCTAACATCTAACCTACATCGCTTGAAGTTTGAATTGAAATAGTGCAGAACTTGTAGTACTCCTCCTCAAGAGAAATTAAGTTAAATTAATATTCTTAAACATACAACTGGAAAGTAAGGATTACACACCTGCACAGCATATCCCAAAAAGGAGGCCTAACCAACTGCTTAGAACCTAACTACAATATCCTTACGACGAAACTTGAAGTTGCACTCTAGCCCAGCTCTATACCCCTAGGCTAATGTAGGCCTAGACTAGCTTACACAGAGTAGGCCAATTATGGTACTATTGCTAATTATGGTCTTTGAACACGATTTTGGTATATTTTGCAATTAACCTCCAATCCATTTAATAAGGTTCGAGGTACCGTTAGGGCTATAGTATTAATAATCATAGACTAGAATACAAAGTATACTAGTCTATGGTAGACTTTTGTAGGATGCCTAACAGTTATGCCTAGCCTGTGTATTATAATCATTAAGCTTGATCATCCCATAAATTGTTTATAGCATCACTGCCTATGCTATGTGCATTTAGGCCTATAGGCTAGGCCTAACGTTAGGCTATTTCAATTTAAGTTCTACACTTGTGCATGATTGATGCTGTCAAAATTATTGCACATTGCCTGTATCAACTACTGTGTAAGAAGCCATGTTAACTGTTAACTCTTCAAACTTAGATTTAACTGATGCTATATAACATAAGTGCTTTATATTCCTCCATATGCATACTACGCATAGCCTAGGCGTACTTACTAGTACTACACTAGTAAGTCCAATAAAAACAATATTAGCAAAATTGCAATAAATGAATGTTGTATCCATGTAAAAGCCTATAAATAAAAAAACAGTTGAATTATCAAGATCTTGAATCGGTTCAAGTCATCATATTCATCAATTTTGATTTATTGGGGTAGATGTTTTCCACATACCACACAATGATTGCATATGTATCACAGTGTCTAGAGAAGGTTAATGTCATTGTGTTTGGCCATTTGGACTTACCGGGGTAGACGTTTTCCACATACCACACAATGATTGCATATATCACAGTGTCTACCAGTAGAATTATCCAGATCTGAAAAAGGTTCAAGTCATCGTGTTCGACAGGACTACGGAAGAGATTGTCCCAGTGAACACCAACGCCCCCAATCTCATACAGGGCAAAGTAACGGGCCCCAAGACCAAATGCAGTGGGTGACAGGACAGACTGCAGATAGAAAGAGGGAGGATTTAGTGAAATTAAAAATAGTAAGGGATACTGAACTCAAACATTCAGGACATCCACGGGTATTTGATTCTAATTTTATTTCTAGAGGGTGCTTATGTGCTGAACAATTCCACACATTCTTATACAAATAAGAAAGGTAACAGCAGCAGCAATAACAAACACTATCCATGGCATCCAACAATTCTCCTAACAATTTTATAGGATTTGTGTTGCAAACATTTCTGACTATTATTTATCAACGTCCTTGCAATACAGTTTCAATTGGATTCTCTATTAGTCACTCACTTAACATAGGAAAAGACAATTTAATAATTTTTTGCCAAGCATAACTTAACATAATTTTGCACCAATAAAGCATCTTTCTGGGTGTCAGAAGCAATACTTAACATTATGCATTGACAGTTACTTCCAAATTACTGTAGAGAAATATGTAAAATTAAAACTTAATTTCTATGTAAACTATAGAGAAATATTCCAAATTTACCAAATTGATAAAAAATATTTCAAACTTTATAAGTAAAGACTACAGAGATTTCAAATTTATATGCAAGCCTATATAGAAATATTTCAACACAACAACAATGACGAGCAACATGAATACAATTGAATATTTGCTATTTTGCATTTATATGAATACAATTGAATATTTTCTATTTTCCAAATAGTTGTTCATTTCTAATATTTGGATTCTGGGAAACTTGCATTGTAAAATCTTTCCCCTAAGCAACTTATGAGAGACTAGTTACCACACTTACTGCCAACATTTTGATGTGTGACGGGATGGTGATGTACGCCAAAGACTCCTCCCTGATTTGAATGTAGATACAGGGGACGTAGCTAGTGAAGTATATGATGCCGGCACACGCAGAGGCAAGCTTGGCCTTTGAGAAAAAGACACTGATCACAAAGCTGCAAGATAGTAGGAGGAGGAGGCACCTTAAATGAGGCAACAATTAGGAAGCATTAAACCCATCACATTATAATTTCAGGAAACATCAAGCATCCGTCTGGTCATAGAGGTTTCCTCTGGTTCATCAATAAAACCGTTCAGTTTTAATATAAAAGAAGTCTAAGAGTGAGCAGTTGTACACAGAGGAAGTGCCGTTTAAATTAACATAACCAAATTTGCCGTAAGTGAAACACATCAGTTAAGTTTGAGCTGCAATCACACCAAACCAATAGGTTAAAAGAAACATCAAAATAATAACTTCTAAACTTATTAGCAGTAGCTTAAAACTATAGTATATATATGGGAAAAATCTTAGACAAATCCAGTGGCTGATCCAGGATTTTGCGAAGGAGGAACCATTCCTGATGCTTTCTGCATAGAAACAAAATACTGCATGATGCAACAAAACTGACTTTAAACGAATGGAAAATACCTAAAATTTTGAACCAATCCTTTCATTTGTTCACTCAAAATTTATCCCACTTATGAGATATGAATGTTACCACTTAAGCTTGCACTAATAGATCTTGATGCATGTTTGTATCATCCATTTCAAAATGCAACATAATACGTGATTATCGCTGATTTTTGGTCATATTTTTCCTTCTTAATGTTTTATTGTCATGAGATGCTAAAGTAATTGATTTTACCACTAATCATTCAGGATAAACAAAGTGTGGATTATTTACCAGAAGACAATGACTGAAGCGGAGAATAAAGTGAACGAAATCCAGACGATGAAAGGGTTGCTGTGCATGAGGACTTTGCCGTAGTGTAGGATGACTGTGATTGCAGCGACTATTACCGATGCCTGAAGCATGCTGGTGATGAACCAAGCTACCCAGTGAACACCATTGCTCAACCCCATCATCTTCATCACCTAACAATCAAAGGAGAACAAAATGTAATCTCTGCAGTCTGTTTTTATTCATATTTGCCTCTTGGCAGGGATCAATCTACAGGTTTTTCACAGACTTATATACAGACTTATATACTTTTACAGATAAAGCAATTTATCTTACTGTATGCATGTCATGTTTTAAATTCAATGTCTTTTCCAAGACTTTTTGATATGGTTTCCCAGTAAGTCCTTGGCATCGTCTGCAGTATTTCAACACATGACTGCTATTAATACTTTGCTAGCTGCTATAGTGGTCCCTAGATCTATAGTCACATTTTCCAAACACTATTCCGGTGGCTAGGTGCTGGAGAATCCAGCCCCGGATCGGCTCTGAGAGTCCAGATCTCGTAGTGATGGAATGAAGTGAGCTAGGTCGTAGGGCTGTGGAGGTCTCATCCATAGCCGATGGGTAGGACAATTTCACGCCATGAGGCTAATTGCGCTTGTTGCCCATGTCATTGCAGGACTCGTCTTTGCCCCAAATTTAAGCACATTTTTTGATGCAAAGTGAGGCCAGATAAGTAAGAATGCAAGTCATTCCACAAAAGAAGGTTCCTTAAAGATACTGAATAATCCAATAACCCAGCACAAAAAATAAAATTCCAAAGAGTAGGTCGCTACACTGCCCCCCAAACACGTCGGGCTCAGTACATATGAGGGAAGTGTCATTTGGGTGTAATGTCTTTGAGGCGATGGGTAGAAGTTTCAGATGTTGGGGTAGCTACACTGGTGGATGTAAGCATTAGTAACAGATGGGTACTTAGGGTGCCATAAAAAACCCAGCACTAACCAGGGTTAGTATATCATTCCAGTAAAAACCCACAATTGTTATTAGTATCAGGTAATGTATTGTTTATAGTATCCACTGTTCATACTCGTAGCAACCATACAAAACAATGTAAATTACCTCTTTTAGTCTCTGTTCCTTCTCATATACAATGCTTCTGGTTAACATGGCCACATAATATACCCAGGATACTACCATGATCATTGGCATGATGTTGGCTATCATGAAAAGGAAGCTGGTGGTAAAAGAAAGAACCAGTACTTAAAATAAATAGTCTGGAAAAATAACTGCAATTTAGTGGAGAGGGGATTGAAGAATTGGTACCTTTCATTCCTAAAGCCTGCTTTTTGTGAGCTTCTTGTATAGGAGGGGGCAGACTCTTCATCAAGCAGATGTTTCATATGACAACATACAAGGATTGAATGATACCCTGATCCTGCTAGATATGTACCAGAGTAGTTCCATGGTTTTAATTTGTTAAAAGTAATTTGAGAAAGGGATTTCAATGATGAACATACATCAAAATACTCTAGGAATGATCACAGGAAGTATTAAACTGTGACGGTCTCTAAAAGTCAGGTCAGCAAAACATTAGTACAACTTCAGACTATTTTATCTCTTAAGTACTTACTTGTCTTGAAGGTAGCATGGGTAGGGTATCTCTTGTACATATCCACCAGGTTCTAAGTACTTACTTGTCTTGAATGTAGCATGGGTAGGGTATCTCTTGTACATATCCACCAGGTTCTAAGAACTTACTTGTCTTGAAGGTAGCATGGGTAGGGTATCTCTTGTACATACCCACCAGGTTCTAAGTACTTACTTGTCTTGAATGTAGCATGGGTAGGGTATCTCTTGTACATATCCACCAGGTTCTAAGTACTTACTTGTCTTGAAGGTAGCATGGGTAGGGGATCTCTTGTACATATCCACCAGGTTCTGTCACCCTCCTGCCAACCCTCTTGTCAATGATTGCTCTCTCTACGATGTCCTGTAGCCAAACGAATCCATATGTGTAATATCCTATGACCCTATGGTGCTCAGATCCAGGCTGCCAGAACCGACGGCGAATCAAATCAGTCCTGGCAGAGTAACTTGAATTCTGCCGTATTTTATACACCACGTGTGCCGGGAGATTGCCACCGCTGTCCACGTCAAACACAAGACCTGGAAACAGCATTGGAAAGGACATTGTAAACAGCTTAATGAGTAATACATCCCACTAAAAACTTCTCCCAAAGAGGAGAGTTTACCACTAAAACCAGTTGTGGCTTAATCCCTTATTCACTTACAATACTTTTAAGGCTAGTTCTATCGCTGGTTTTATATCATAACTAAAAACTTCAGAGAGAGAAACATCAACATCAAGCAGACGAACAGCAACAAAAGAAAAAATATGAAATTTGTTCTTTGTATTTAATTAAATGTGTTGCTTGATAACAATTTAAGTTTAATTCAAGCAGACTTACTTGCAAAAACAGTGATATTCCTAGATGCTGCCTTTTTCAGAACAAAATTCACCATGTCACTCTCGCTTTTGAAGCCGATGAAAATATTCCAATTGATTGGTCCCACCAATGACAGCCAGGCACACGCCACATTGTCCATCACATCTAGGTTTTGCTCGATTAGAGGTGGAGAGATGAGGGAGTCGTTCATGATAAACTTGCGTACCTCTGGCTTCATGCTGACATTCTGCATGAACTCTGGATGCTCAACCAAAGTCTTCTCCAACTAAAATAACAGGTAGTAAAACCAAAACTGTACTAAACTGCGAATAC
>JAODAG010058625.1:0-16799 GCA_027574785.1 Orphnurgus asper | reverse complement strand
CCAAGTGGCCGTACCCTGACCGAGTAACTGTCAAGTGTCTTCTGACAAGTGCTGGTGGCCGGTAGCAGCTGAGTCGGTCGACTGCCTTCTTCAGCAGCTAGGCAGGAGGGTTCCTCGTTCTGAGTGCAGCCATCATATAACAGAATAGGCTCTCGATCGGGTGGTTCACATCCCCCACTCTACCCTAACTCCACTCGCCCATCGGTCAACTGCAATCTAATCCGGTCAAGGTGTTTTTCACACTACCCTGCCATCAGCCAACCTGACTGAATGAATACGTTTTCTGGTGGGTCTTTGTCAGTCCAACTTTTGACGTCCCCCTATCACTGATAGGGGAGCGATCACTATCATTAATACTCTCCGTGAGTAGGACTACCTCACCCGGCCGGGACTGGGGTAGTCTGCTTCACGCTGGGGAAGTGGTGGACAGACATCGATCTGCACTAATGGTTAAGCTTCCCTGCCCTGTACTTCATGGACCTCATTATCATGGGCGGCGGTCAGTGTTAGTGCCCACAATTCTGAATGTGACTAGACGCCATGAATGGTATACCCTTTGACTCGCTAAAGATCCTTGGTTGTGGTTCATGGTCTGAGATTAATGTTAAATGAGTGCCATGTAAGGGTTGCTGAAATTTTGGTTACCCCGGAAACATGAGCTACACCCCCACCCCCACCCCTCCTTTTCAACCAACATCACAGCCGAGGATAATGTGCTGGTAAACTATTCAAACTATGTTCAAATCGCTACCCTCATTCACGGACAACACTTTTTGCACGGAATTGACAGTTAAGTGCCTGCAATGAAAAAGCTATTCCTAATTAATAGTTAGACTAATAATAAAATTTAAGGAGGATTTGAGGTGATTTAAACGGTTTTTATTCATTCGTTGCAGAATGTAGGTATTATTCCGCCGAGGTTGTTATGGGTCGGCACATGTGCTAACCTGAACCTTTTCTCCGAGCTCAAAATTTAATCGGTCGTGGTATGGAAATTAGTAGGTGCCGCGACTGTCCAAGATCGTCAGCTTTCGTATAATGGAAGCCATATGGTCCAGGCTACGATGGTCTTGTGAAATAACAAAGCTTGCCTGACAATCTTCTTGAATCAATGCCAGTTTGGGCAGGTTCTGAACCTAGCTCGACAGAATTCAAGTGCGTGGTATATACAGAGCCGCCGTTCGTACTCGTACCTCGCTGGCAGCCGCTCACGTACAGCACTGTATGAACGGCACAGATTTCACGTAATCCTCCTTCCAGACGATGCACACACGCACATCGTGGTCCATTACGTATCTCGCCAAATTCTGCCGTTAGCCGATGCGGTGCGCGTGACCCTGAATTGTGAACGTTTACAAGCCGATTGAAATTGGACGTACTATCTTCAATCGTAAAAAAGCACGTAATAATTAATGTAGCTGGCACGGCCTGGAAGAATCGATTACCAACAGATTGGAGAGAAGATGAGTTGGCTGTTGGCTGCAGGCGGTCGTCGATAGAGAGAATTAGCCAAGACCAGAAGTGGGCCAGGAGAACCGGCCTTGGCTATTAATTGGGTGATTAGGGTATAATTATAGTATATAGGTATTATAACTCTGCAGCATCACCCTCCCACGTGATGTGCCACACAGCGTAGTGTCTTGCAGACGTGGCTCGTCTTTATGCCGAATCATGGACATTTGTGGACAATCGTGGACAATTGCACAAGTTGCTTGCCAGGGCCACAGAGATTGGATTGGATAGGGTTCCAACTAATACGTATATACAGGGGATGCGGTGGAAGTATACAAAATACACCAATGCATTTGGTGTTAGTCATATTTATATATTTATGGTCCCAACTCCAAACCGTTTGGAAGTTACGGCCCATCGGAAATGGGCCAATGCTCCTTTAAGCTCTTGCAAGTCCAATCATTGTATTTTCGGGGGCATTTGGAAGCCAATCAACGAAAATAGCTATTAATTTGCTTGCGGTATTTCTAACCCAAATTTTCGAATCTGACCTCGAAAACAATGTAGCTCACCAAGTTTTGAAAATATAGGACCCCCCAAAATTTGGATTCTGTTTTTGGTGGTTTGTCTTTTTTCAGACCTCCATGGTCCAAGCGTTTGATATTAGCCTGAAACTAGTGTCATATTGCATACCTCTATCATGTACATGTAGTTGAATCTCTTTACCACAATGAAATTAAGGATCGTTCAACATGTGGAATAATAAATATTGTCATATGTTAGGTTGACCTTTGACCCCATCATTGTTTTACCAACTATAGCTACATACCAGGTTTACACCTGCAACAAAGTCATTTTGGCACCTTCTCTCCTTAATGGCCACAGGTAACATTTTGACCGGAAAATGATTTTCATTGAAATACTAATTGACCATTTCCATTATTATGAACTAAAAACACTATGTATATATTGCGTGGATATATAATTCAGAACTCAAAGAAAGCGATTTAGCTTCAAGAAGCATTTTACAGGATGGTGCAGAAGACATATATATACACAAAATGGAAGAATGTTAGAAAAAATTCATGAAGATGCTACTTCCAAATATGGAAGCTAATTGCAGTGATGTGATCATTGTCTGTCACTCACGGACAGTTCATCATCCATGTCCTGGCTGAGTGAGGTCCACATGGCATATATGTAAATCTAAAACCAGAATTATAAATGACTAAATTTACAAATTGCCTTGACAGAGTTAGACAAATTGATATAGAGAAACTTATTTCTTACCTTCCTGAAAAGGTATACAGTAGCCTACTTGTGCCAGTTGCAGTTCAGTGAAGCTGTCAGTTTAACATGGCAACTAGATGGTTACATGCAAATTCACTAAACGTAGTGGAATTTTAGTCGCAAAATGGCAAGTAGATATCAGCTTCAAGATGTTTATAAGTCTACTTTCATTTTCCTCCTGTTCGACTTTGGACAACCAAAAAAAACAAAAAACAGCCCGACCAACATGGCTACCGATCTCCTTAGATGCTGTACAATAGAACAATGGTACGTATGTCTAAAATTATCCCTTTTCAATTGTATATCTATCTACTACCCTCACATGAAAATACTTAGGAAGCTCTTATAGCCTTTAAGAGTCTTGGAGTGTTTGTGTATATCATTGCTTCCTCCACGGACGATTGCTCCAACCAGTAATTATTACAACGACAACAAAAGAGTGTTTAGTGGTTGTGAAATCAACGGTCATAGTGTAATTATCAATTCATTATATCGTCAGTGCGTGGTAAAGGATCACGTCAGTCTTGGCTTTATTATACTCTTTTGTGGAGGGAATTTGGTAAGTCACGAATTAAGTTGTAGCTATGGTTTGTCGTGTACTTAATCAGCTTGTTCTGGGCTTATTTTAACGTTTCTTCCGTAAAGAATGACAGAGTTTATGTGTAGAATAGAAAAAGACAGTCATGGGGTATACAATATATAGCATAATCTTTCTCTGGATATCACATCCGTAGGAATTGTGATTCACAAAATTTCGACCTCAATTTCCACTATATATATACGGACCAGTACCTAGGTGGTGTAATTATCTGTGGCGTATTTCGGCGTACGGTCCAACGGGTCTTCCGTTGTAATTCGCTCTACAGATTAATAGGATCCTTTGGTTCTTTCACTTTCATAGTTTGGAAATCGTTACCATCGGTATTCGGTACGATGAGCTTCTGAGGCTTAGACGTCGAGGCTCCCCTCCAGTTTTTCTCCGAGACTGGTTTAAGAGACTGTTACAATGTATCTTGTGGATGAGATACCCGCTCCATTTTATATCCTGAGTCTCGTCGGCATCCTTTCTGCCATCCTCGTCGGACTGATCTGCGTGTACCTCTTCGTCGGATCCAGGGTGAGTTGTATTGGCCGCTGCGGTTTTCTCGTCCCCTGAGCATTTTATGTACTTACTTCACCAGATATCGCCTCGTAACACAATTACGTACTTGTGTCGTACATTGTTTGATTTCAGTTGTGACCAAAAAAAATGTATAATATGTTATATTTATGTACTGTATATATATATATATGAAAGATAGAGGAACTGGAAGTCAGCAGTGTGAATAGCATAGTAGCCAGGTTTAGGATGTATATACTGTATATATGAAAGGTTCAATATGAGCCACATATGCAAGTATATCAGCATGAAGAACATAATAGCTGGTTATATGGATGTATATAAGAAAGATAGAAGAAAAAGAATTAATCAGTATGAAGAACATATCAGATTGTATATCAAAGTACTACATATGAAATGTAGAGGAACCAGAAGTAAGCAGTTGAAGAACATAATAGGTTGTATGGATGTACTGTATATATGAATGTACTGTATATGAAAATACTTGTATCTATGAAAAGTAGAGGAATCAGAATTAGTAGGCTAAGCAGTATGAAGAACATAATAGGTTGTATTAATGAATGTATATATATGAAAGTACTGTATATATGAAAGGTAGAGGAACCAGAAGTAAGTGTGAAGAACATAATAGCTGGTTACATGGATGTGAAAGATAGACGGGAGGCAGAAATAAACCGGGTCCCTTGCGAATATAAACTATAAAAAATAATTTAAAGAGATTAAAGAAGGAAAAATAAAATTGAACATATCCCATATCTAACTTCGTTTCACATTCTGAACAATCAGATAAATTAATCAAATTCATTTGATAGTTATATTCTTTAGTTTAAGAGAGAGGGGGGAACTGAGAGCAAGATTTGTTTGTTGAGATAATCTATATGGTGAAGGTATATACCCATTTGTACCACTGAGGCTGCAACACATTTGATGGTAATTAAGTTGGGTCTATCCAGTGGTGAGAATGGGCCAATGTATTATATAGGATTAATCTGGTGAATAAAACTACAGAATTATGCCATGTAGAAGGAGCAGATATTGTGTTTAAAGTAAGTTGAACAAAAGTTGAGTACTTTAATTTAGTGCATTTATGATTCATTTTCTTATACATAGTGCCATTTTCAAACACGTCCATATTTCCCCCTCCCTACCCTACAAAAAAGAGTAGAAAATTTCTCCATGAACCCTCTTGTCCTCAAATATTAAACCCTTGCATATCAGGCTGATTAACTGCACAGTGCATGTTCCTATATCTCATTAGCCAACTTTGTGACAGCCATTAGGGCACAACAGCCCTCAGAGCGATGCAGCAAACTTAACCTGACCTGCCCATTCCCAGATCGGGCTAGAAGGTCCAGAAGTCTGACACTTCATAGTTTATGATAAAGGTTATCACGCCTATTAAAAAAACAAAAAAACAAACAAACAAACAGCATACAGTTAGCACTACCACATATACAGTCCCCAATATGCCTTGGTACAATTCATGCATGAATGCACGAAATTGTGGTTTTCCTCTGCCCAGTCTTACCAGATAATCCTCTTGTTAAGTAAATAGGGTTGGTTAGAATTTAATCCTGAATCAGCATGAAGTAAACAGTAGATAAACAATGGTTTTGCTGCTTTGCTCTAAGGGGAATGTTGCCCTAATGATTATTCCTACTTTTGATATTTCATAATCCACATTAAATCAAGATGGATGAAAAAAACAATTTTGCATTCATTTATCAATTCAGCTTAAGTTTGGCTTTCATTGGTATAGTCTTGGTGAAAGTGCATGATCTTCGTCGTGAAATTTTTGCTCAAATTTAATGCGTCATATCAGTTTCTTAGATTTTGTTTAAAAGTTCCATTTATCAAAAAAAAAAATAAAAAAAAAATTTAACAGGATATTTTTAACCCATTTTGGGGGTTCGTTGTCGAAATAATTGAAAGTATAGCGGGCTATATTATAATGCGTTATTATTTTTTTTTAATTATGTTTAAAAGTTGCACTTTATCGTTTCTTCAACAAGGGTACCAACAGGAGGACCCGTTTAGAGAAGCAGGGATGTTACCGGCAGAGCGAGCCTGACGCGGAAGAGACGGAGATCATCGTCGTCGGCTCGGGCATACTCGGCTCGGCGTTGGCGGCCGTCTTAGGCCAGGATGGCCGACGGGTGACGGTCATCGAGAGGGATTTGAGACAGCCGGACAGAATCGTCGGGGAGCTGCTGCAACCGGGAGGGTATGAGGCCTTGAAATCACTGGGACTTGGAGGTAAAAAAAATCATCCCAATGGACCCCTGCCTCTCCCTGTTTCCCAATCTAAAAGAGATTTGGCATGTAGGTGACCTCAAAAGGTGAGACCCCTCCCCCCAATCCAAAAAAATTCGGCAAATTAGGTGACGTAAAATTTGTATTTTTGTTTTCGAAAGGGGAGCTGGGAACGACTAATGCATGTGGGTGACCTCAAAGTTTCTTTTTCACCCCCCCCTCATCCCTCCCACATGATGGTACCTTCACCATGGCCCTGCACCTGTCAATTTTGAGATGGACCCTGTGACTCTTGGGAGATGATGATGGCAAAATTGGACAAACTGCTGGATTGGTGGATCTGGACGGTCCTCATACCAAGCACCTATCGGTAAACTGCTATGTGGGTCGTACATTGAATTGACACACCCCTCTGGAATCGGCAGGACTCGCCATTGTGGTTCCTTTCATGCACCCTGTGGCACCAACGTCTCATTACTCGACTCCACCTTGATTCGCCCGTCCATTGGTGGTGGGCGGGTTACATTGTCCGTGTCTCAATTGATCGCGGGTGCATTACTCATGGCAGTCATGGTACAGTATGGGATACAATTATCTTTCGCAAATTGGCGTATGCAATTAAGGGGCGTCAAAGGGGGCTGGAAAATCAAAGTAGTAAAAATATTAAACAATGACTTTACTCTGGACATGGTTCAGAACGTAACAATCACATTTAAAAAATTGTTGCCATTGTAATCCCCTCCCCCGCCCCGGAATATATTCTGTGGACACTCCTTTTACTCGTCTCCCTGGAATTACATGACAGACGAAGAGATGAAATACGTGCATGCTTGTGAATGCAACACGACAGATTTCTGCACTCGTTGATCGTTACACAGACTACAGAGTAGTATAGTATCTGCCATAATCAATAAAGCCAATTAGTCAAGTAATCGATGTTGACGTTATCCCTCAGATTGTGTGGAAGGGCTAGACGCCTGTGAGGTGAAAGGTTATGTCATTCACGACATCGAGAGCGAGGTATCGGTGGAGGTGCCCTACCCCCCTAACGGTGAAGACGATGTATACAGCGGGCGATCTTTCCACCATGGTAGATTCGTCATGGGACTGAGAAAAGCTGCAATGGCGCAACCCAGGTACTGTAGTATTGTTAAGCAAGTTGCTAGTTATCGTGATGTACGTCACCGTGCTATTTAAACGTTATGTAATAGCTTCGTCACAAGTCTTTTCGTGTACATCCTGTTGGATTAATTCCTTGAGAGTGTACTCACTGAAGCAGATTATTCAGTAACTTAGCCCTGAGAGCTGATCATAGCCTCTCTGGTATTGAGATAGCTAGGTGATGAAATGAGAGGAGGATTTCACATCATTACAAGTGTAGCTTGGTTGACACAATACAGTGGCATATGGCCTAAGCAGGTCGTGTCCATTTTTGGATACATGTACAGGGGTGTTCAAACCCCTGATGTAATGTTCACAAAATCTTGTAAGTTAGTATAGTCAGTGGAATTAATGGACGGCTTGCTCCGAGTCTGGTCTCCGTTAATCTATCGTGCTCTTCATCTCTCCGAGTCTTTATGAGTTTAAAAACCAACTCAACAATACGTACTGTCCGCTGCACACCTGACTGACTTTACCTCGGCATATCCCCTAAGAATCAGGATGATGAATAAACGTAAGAAATTCAGGATGGACGGACTAATCCTCTTCTGTTTTTGTCTCTGTGTGTAGTGTGAGGTACATCGAGGGTGTAGTGACGAAGATTACAGAACAGGAGCCCGGTGTCGTCACAGGAGTGACGTACAGAGAGAAACAAACAGAAGATATCAAGGTATAATCAAGTCATAAACCTGGAGGGTGTACATTATTACTGTAAATCAGCAATCTTGAGTTTGAAGTTCGAATCAAATTAAGGGAACCTGTTTGGCGGCTCCCGTGTTGTATGAAATTCTCGCCGTATGAATTCAGACTAGTCTTTAATTTTTACAGGGAAATTAATGTGATCATTGCATTAATATTTATTTAGATAATATTTATTAAGATTCATTTCGGACACAAAACCCATGTACAAGTGAACGATAAATTCATTCACTACATGACAGCACAATGCAGTGTTTTTTTAAAACGATCATTAAAGACAGACGTTCCTTATGGGCATTTTTAGCCATGCCCACTAAACCAAAGCCCTAGGAATTAAAACCATTTTTCTCTTTCCATAAGTTTACTTCTTTCAAACTCAACGAGCTGATTTAAAAAGCTATAATGTGGCTTTACAGCTCAAGTGCACTCAGTGAGTGGAAATTAGTTTAATGGGTCCTGTGTTCCCTAAACCTTCCCAAAATGAGGGTATATGCTTCATGTAAGTTCACCAAAATGAGGCTTAGCAAATAGTTTTTTGTTTTTATATTTCTTAGAAAAAGCTTGAGAAATAGTAAAATGTAGTATTAAACATCTTCACTGTCATTTGTAAGGTTAGACTATGGCACGGATATTGTCGGAAATCTACTGGTTACGGTTGTCGATATATATTTCTCATTTGGCAGGTTTCTTTTGTGTTACGTTTATTACATCTGTATTTGTGGTTTGGTTTAGTTACACTTTTTTTCCCTAGGCTTTAGTGTGTGTTTTACCATTGTACATTTTAGCCTAAGCTGTGCTAGTTAGGCTTGAGTTGTATTTTTGTATTACATTTTTGTCTACTGTTATTCAAAGCGCCCTTTACACTGTATCGTTGGGCGTATTTCGTTGACATTTGTTTCTTTTGAGTTTTTGTAGAGGCATCGTCATATGATGAGTGTTATTACAAGATGGTTTGATTTGTTGTGACGAGTGATATGAAGATTGAAATAGAAGTCTGGTGGTTACATCGTCCACTTTGAGTGGACGATGTAGTAGGTGCTTTAAATTCAGTCTTAGCTTTGTGGCCAATTGTGGTCTTGTTTTCGTTATAGGAGATACTTATTATGCTTGGGACGGTATTCAGTTGTCGGATGATCATGGCAGAAAATAAGTTTGGTAGGGTATTTAATACTGCAATTGTTAAGAAATTGTTAAGAATATGATGTCATTATACTAATTCCAGGGATGAGGGCTTTTGGTTTCAGAAATCTGGATTAAATGGATTGTGTTTCTTGAATTCATTTCATGAGTAAGGAGGGTAGGTCAAGGAACTTGAAAGCAGTTTTTACTAATGTTCAAAAGTTTAAGAAGTAAGTTTTACTAGGTTTCCTAGGTCTCACAGAATCCTGGTTAAACAGTAGTATCTGTTCTGCTGTACTTCATATTGCTGGTTACATGTAGGCATTGATATGTGTAGAGGTGTTAGTGGTGGGAGTTCAAATTTAAATAGCCTTGAAAAGTCTGATCTCCAAGGAAGTTTCACAAATTTGATTTGGTGTGAGATTCCTAACAAGTAATTCTGGCTTAGTTGTTGGTAATGTTTACATATTGGATGGAAATGTAAACTATTTTGATCGACATGAATCAGTGATAAAATGAGCGTAATAAAATCTCTTTTGACATGAATGGCATGAATGTTTTACATTGTACATGATTGAATGTTGTACATGAATGCTTTACATGATATGACTATTTTACATGATATGACTGTTTTAGATGATATTAATATTTTACATGATATGACTGTTTTACATGGTCTACTGTTTTAGATGATATTAATGTTTTAGATAATATTAATGTTTTACATATTATGAATATTGCATGTACATGGTCCCTATTCCATGAAATGCAACCCATTGCAAATGAATGACCTGTTGTTGTTAGGAAGGTCATTGAAAAGTACATGTTTTACATGATATTCATGTATTACATGACATGGATGTTTTCCATGATGTGGATGGTTTACATGACGTGGATGTTTTATATGAGATGCATGTGTTACATGAGATGATTGTTTGACATGATTTGAATGTTTTAATGATATGACTATTTTACATGATATGCATGTTTTACATTATATATATGAACGTTTTATGTGATATTCATGTTTTACATGACTTGAATGTTTTACATGATAGGGATGTTTCACATGATACAACTGTTTTACATAATAAAACAAATTTGCATGATATGAATGTCAGGGGTTCCCAATCTGTGGTACGCGTACCACCAGTGGTACATTTGGACTTTCTCGGTGGTACGCAGCGTGGTACACAGCGTGCTTCATTTTATTTATTGTATTCTTTTCGGTGCGCTTTATCCAAAACAAAACCTACTATCGACCTGCTTGTGAGCAAGAAGCAGGCTTAACCATCCAATTGACTGGAGTGGACATTTAACATTAACGCAGGTATGTTAACGCATAAACACGTACCATTATAGTTGAATATTGGTACAGTGGTACTCGGTGGCGCCATGAAAATGTGAAATGGTACCCCACTAGAAAAAGGTTGGGAACCCCTGTAATTTACATGATACCTATTCCACATGAAATGTAACCAATTGGAAATGACCTGGAAAGATCATTGGAAAGTATTAGAACGTCATTAATTATAATTGTGTACAAAGCTTTGTAAACATTGCTCCATGGTCTGTCCGAGGGCCTTAACCCTAGAGGTTCGCTCCTCCGTTTTCCTTCCCTTCCTAGAATATTTCTGCGCCGCTCACCATCGTAGCTGACGGGTGCTTCTCGAAATTCCGCAAAACCCTCGTCAACGCCCAGCCGAAGACGGCGTCGTACTTCGCAGGTCTGATCGTTAAAGACTGCCCCCAGTTCAAAGACCAACACGCCGAGTTGGTCCTGGCAAAGCCGTCGCCCATCCTGATCTACCGCATCGCGGCCCACGACACCAGGGTCCTGGTGGACATTCCGGGCAAGATGCCAAGAGACGTCAAGGGGTACATGCTGGAGAACGTCCTCCCTCAGTTGCCAGGTGAGAGTTTGCGGGGGGTCATGCAGCGACCGTACACTGCTTGGAATATAAAGTTGTAAGGCATTAATTCTGTTGTAGCGGCACATCCAGTTTTCAACTTTCCACATTATTGCGACCATTAACCTGCTGTACACAAAAGTTGATATGATTACGTATAATCATATAATACGATAAACATCAAGTTAAATCAATTAAAGATAAAGGAGATTCACTTGAAAGCTACCAAAAGCTTGTAATCGTGAAACTTATGAGAGGAGCAACAGATATGTATATATACCGACAAATAAGACGTTTCATAAGTCGGATAAAAGGAAATCTTAAAAGAACAGAACTCGTTGTCGGTGTTTGGAATCGCTTTCCAGTTCATCTGTCAAAGGGAACCCCATGTGGCCACCGTGTTTGTAAGATGGGTTTCTTGTAATCAGAGTTATATGGCTGGTATCGTATTCATGCGTATATGTAAGGAACTTGGAAGGAAGCACAGAGGGCTTGGTAAACAAGGCGTAACGAGCAAGTTGATGTTTTAATAATGCCAAGAACAGTGTTTTTGGATTTCTTGAAGAAATATAGGCTTGGAATGTTCAGTTCGACATTTTGCCATCAATTGCACAAGTAATTCTCTATTGCATGTAGTATTCTGTGTCGCACCAGCATTACCCCAGATAGTTGCACAATAGGAGAAACAAAAAGACTTACTAATTAGTAGCAATGGGTTACAACATAGTTGGCATTCAAATTCAGACATCAAATAGATTATTGTACCCTAAAAATACCCAATTTACCCTGCATGATGTCGGGCGACTTGCAAAAAGAAGACTGGTGTATCCTACAGTAATCGCCTCGACCAAACGAACGAGGCCATCTTGTCCCTGGGCCTGTGTATGATTTGTAAGTAACGGCTATGGGGGGGGGGTCGATGGGAAGCCTGGTCAGTATTATTATTTATGAGCTATTTCCACGGCAACCACGATCTCTTTCTTTTTACTACTGTAAACGACGCTGCGCTTGTCAGTGCAGACCGTAGTTCTAACACACTATCTCTTGTCGACCTTACCCTCGTTTTTGACTCGACCCGCGGGATCGGCCGACAGCCCACATCAAGCAGTCCTTCCACGAGAGCGTGGCCGGCGGCAGCATCCGCTGCATGCCCAACAGCTTCCTGCCCCCCGCGCCGATCGAGAAACCCGGCGTGCTTCTCCTGGGAGACGCGTACAACATGAGGCACCCGCTGACCGGCGGCGGCATGAGCGTGGCGCTCAACGACGTCAAGCTGTGGAGGGCACTGTTCAGGGACATCGTGCAGATCGGTGAGTACGCGGGGGACCGGGGTAGGGTAGGCGGTAGAAGGTATATACGCGTCGCGCTGGACGACAGGAAACGAGAAATCGGCTGCGAACCGACTCGAGAGGAATTTCAATGAGGCCCCGGGGTACAACGAACGTTTGTATGTGTGCTGGGAGGGGCGGGGGATAGTAGTGATGGCGTATGTTTGCTGTGGTAACTATGACACATCGGTCGAAAGGTGCATGTCGTCGAAATCTGATGCGAAATGGGTCGAGCAATAATTGCCATAATAATAATAATAAAAACAAATGCGCAAATATTAATAAATTATTTATTAACAGTTATTTTGTGTTTTTTGTCGTCGTCGTCGTATAAATTACATCCACGCAAGTGCATGCTCGCCCAGGGGGCCCAGGAGATCAAGACGCCGCACTTTTAGGTCACATAATTGGTACTTTTGAATCGTCGTCTCCAACAGGAAGTTGCTCTATTAATCAACTGAGACAAAAAAAAACTGAGAAATTAGTAATTTGTAATGGGGATTATAAGTGGATTTGATGACAAAGTGATAAAGATACGTAATGTACCACGGTTAAGAGATGAGGATGACCGTGCATATACAAAACACACCTATTTCAATCACATTGTAAGTTTCTTTTGGGGGAGGGCTAAATGGTATACATTATTTTCTTCCCTTTTTCGTGGAGGAAATAGGAGGGGCCATGAGGCTTTATCCTATACTTTGGATCTTCCACCTCGGTCGCCACGTTATCGTTGCTGTTTTCTCTCCTCAGAGATAGACAAACGACTACTATTTAATTTCTTTTAAAATTGGTTCACAAATGTCCCTCGATATCGTACCCTCTCCTCCGGAAATCCCGCGCGACAACGATCCGTCGTTTATTCCACCGTTTTCACCCCCCCCCAGGTGACTACGAAGCCATGTCCAAGGCACTGAGGCTCTTCCACTGGAAGAGGAAACGTTCCCACTCCTTCGTCGTCAACGTGCTTGCCCAAGCACTCTACGCACTGTTCGCGGCCCAAGACGGTGAGTCTGTGGACTGGCAGAGCACACGCGTCCGCCGTACAGGCAGAGTTCGGATCCCAAGGATCGTGTAGCCGTGTCGTTAAACGGTCTGAACCTCGACGGTACTCGGGCCCATGCGTGGTAAAAAAAAAGTAGCAGGTTCAACCCTAAAACATGGCAGAAGAGTATATTAAACGTACCCAGTCTTGTAGGGTCACTCACTACTCTGTGTTGCATGAAATACGTTTGAAATTTTGAAATAGATTCATTTTATCGTTGCTAGTGTCTAAAAAATTACTTTGAAGTCGAGTCTGCATGCCCCAGACGTTTGAAGACCAACGTAGCACCCTTGATAGGTACCCTGCTCCTAACTCTGCTGATAACGTTGAGCTCGTGAGATCCATTCCGACGGATTTTGGCGAAAATGCAATTTTTCAACATCCTTCACTGTGGTATTTAAGACGTGCGGGGAACAGTTAAGTTGTGCGAATTTTCGTTGTCTTTTACACCAAGTCCGAAAACTTACTTAGTTTCGTTCAGCTTGAAAGGTTAATTACGGGATTCATTACGTCATTTCATACCCGTTGGAGGTATTATACCGGTGCAGATGACGAGGTATCTAGCTATGCTAAAAGTAAACAATATTCCACAACCCCGTCTTATTATCGCGTTCCGCGCTCCAGATTTTTAACAAGCAATGATTGCTTGTTAAAAAGATTATTCTGGCAAAAAGCAACTCCGGTTTCTGAAAATTGAGGGCGGTATATGGTGCGATCACCAGCATGTTGAATGCCAGAAGCTTTTGTCATAAATTCTTGTATAGTTCAATTGTTTTTTTCGTCCTTGAAATGTGACATGACTGGAATGCTTTGTTAATCATTCAGTCTACTATTCCCTCAGTCTGGAACTTCAAAAATTATTGAGCAAAATTTACTTCATGCTTTGTTAAATTAGTTGAAAATTGTAAAGAAAAACTAAGGAAATTCCAGCTTGCCGGTGTGACGTCACACTCCACCGTGTTACCAGAAACAATGTTTTGCGAAAAATAATCCAAAACGGAATCGGCTGCTCTTCGGGCTAATTAACGATTATACGAAAAATGTAACAAGTGTCTCATTTTGGCCACCAGAAAACTCCCCCCCCCCCTGATGTTTATCTCCATGGGACACCATCTCTGTCGAACTTCAAGTCATGAACACGATTTTTGTGCTGACAGGGATTTTTTATGAGCTGTGACAGTTAGGGTGTTTCTTTCTGGAAGATCACATTCCCATGTCACCTCTTGCAGCATTTTTTATTATCCGCACAAATCCAGAAATATGCCGTTGGAAAGACAGAATTGTCCTTCCCTTCTCGTTAGATTCTGTGTATGGATGGATAGATATAAATCGTAAAGCGCGTTACTTTGTTGTTTCTCCCAGATCATCTGATGAAGTTGCGGTCAGCCTGTTTTCATTATTTTCGTCTGGGAGGATTAGCCGTCTCTGGGCCTGTAGGTCTTTTGTCGGTGTAAGTACAAATTACTCTTCGTTTAGTTATTAAACAGTAAAGTTCACAAAATTTAAAAACCTTCTCATTTACACCGAAGCAATCGTAATGAGCCGTCCTAATTTATTGGGTCTCCCTTAATTTGTTTGAAAATAATTTCAAAATCTAGCTTTTGTTTTAAATCCCAGGCTGTAAAAATCTTATTTCTAGAAGGCCTTTAGTCCTCCCCTCCCTCTGCCTCCGTCTAGATTGGTGACCTCTCTCCCCCTCACCCTGCAAGGCGCAATCGTTTCCTGTTGACTTTCAGTGAATACAGCATTGGTCTCAGATATGTTAGAAAATCATATTTCGGCACAAAATATCCAGTTTGTACGATTTTGCCATTTTCTTCCACGCCTGGGAGCGATTGCAGTTCCCAAACAGAGAGTGCACTTTGCGGACATTTTATAATACAGCAGCTCATCCCCTTCAAAGGAGAACATTGAGTGTGTGAAGAGATTTGCAGAATGCACTTAATCTAGAGGTTTAGTGGAGGTTTAATATCTATATAAAGTTAAAGAATTAGGGGGGGGGGAAAATTTGCTATTTTCATCCGTTGTAATTTTCATCCGTAAGTAATTACTGCCATTTTCTCAATCCAATTGTCACGTTGCGGTCATATAAGAAATATAACGGAGGGGGATGTTAATTTCACCATCTATGCCGCATGGTCAAATGTCACGATGGCAAAAAAACACCTTCACCGTTTTGGCATTTGAATTCAGTCGGCGTTGCTCCGAACGGTTCTCGTAGATGCCGCTTCGCCGGAGAGATGAGTCATCGGGGTAGCAGCGCAGCGACGAGCCCCACGTGGTCGATTCAAGGCGTTCTCCGCCATTGTTCTCGGCCAGGTCGCGAGACTTGAGGAGATTTTGTAATTTGGGATTGTGCAGTTTGAAATCGGTGAAAAAGTGAGGGGCACATTACTCGATAATGAGAGGTTGCTCCCTCTAAAAAACGAAGGCACAGAATGATCCTATAGTTTGACATCCTCATCTACATCATCAATACACAATGAGAGAGAGAAGAGAATGTGATATGTTAGAATTTCCTTTATTCTCAATACAAGACTTGCTGCAGAATATGCACTCAATAACACATCAGTTATATTCTAGCAAAGCTTGCCAAATATCCTATTGTGCATTTAATAAAATGAAAAACAGTACGTCGCTAAACAGCGAGAGGGGTCCCATAGTGTGGGAGGGGAGGGGGATTGCCTGAATAAATATCGGTAATAAAGCCTGTGTGCGGCCATCAATATGGAAGAAATTTTCAATAGGGGGACCCGGGCCCCCTCCTGATCCTATATCTGTCTCTGCTATGTATATTTACATTTACACTATAGGCCTTATTTGAACATTTTCAGGTTTTTTCCCCCTCCCTCCCCCCCAAAAAAAACAGGATTTGGTAGCATACTAGAATATGCAAGAATGTGATTAGGTGTTATGCATCAATACCTATAAGAAACATTAGTTGACCATTCTGACTGATTTTTCGCACGTACACCGCATGGACATACTATCAAATGTCATACTATCAAATGATATACCGTCATACTATCTAAAATGATATCCTCTTTTCAATTCCGTTGCGTTCACGTCTCGTATCCCTTTTTTTCCTGGCAGCCTGAGTCCAAACCCTTTCGTGCTGGTAGGACACTTCTTCGCTGTGGCCGTCTATGCGATCATCGTCGCGTTCCGGGACAGGCCCTGGTATTTACTCCCCTTGGCTATAATGGATTCTTCCCTGATATTAGTCAAGGCCTGCGGCATTCTGTTTCCTTTGATATTCTCCGAACTGCACATGGTGTTATGAGCTTGTTTTAATAAAAATGAACGAAGGCAATTTATTTGGTTCCCTCTGAACATTTTTACTTTTTATCTCTTCCTTCTACTACAAACTACTACTACTTCTACTACAAACTACTTCTACTACAAACTACTACTACTTCTAC
>JAODAG010058403.1:0-10813 GCA_027574785.1 Orphnurgus asper | reverse complement strand
CGAGGCAAGAAACATCAAACCTATCGATTGCCATCGGACGTCGGTTTATCCTTCCTCTCTTCATCCTTCCTCTCTTCGTTTGCCAGCTGCTGCTGAGCTTCCTCTCCAAGGTCGTTCAGCAGGAGAAGTTCAATCGCATGACGCTGAACAACGTGGCCATGATCATGGCGCCGAACTTCTTCTCGGTCAAGAGCGTCACCAACAAGAAGGTGGTCGACTATTCCGAGCTGGCCTTCGCCGCAGGGACGTCGAACATCACCAGGATGCTGGTGAAGTATCACCACATACTGTGGGTGGTGAGTATAAATTTAACCCCTGCCCGGCATCGCCACCCTTGACCACCCAACGTTAGATTTGTACCGATGGCATAAAAACACAACACCCGTAGCACCACGAACCTCTACCCGTGACATCGCTTCCCCGCTCGGCTTGGCTTAAATCCGTACCACTGGCGTAATCTCACGACTGCATTCTTACTAATGAGCGCATTAAACACCATTGCCATCCACATCTACGATGGAAGTTTATTCCGTCATCCTCTCCTCTCCCAACCAAGGTCCCCAGCCGGATGCTGGAACAAGTCCGGAAGATGGTCGACCTGGACAGCAAGAAAAATAAAGATACAAAGTCGGTGAGTCGCACCGGACAGCCCGTGGGTACCAGCCGGTTGCCCCCTCCCCCCCCAAAAGTGGTTACCCCGAGACCAACCGCGGGGGTTCCTGATTAAGGTTAGACCAGACCCGTGCTGTTTTCACTGGATTATATGCTCGATGAATTAGCTACAACCGTGGGACCCATGTATCTCAGCTGCACGGATAGAGTCGTCGACTAAGTGGCGGATGCTAGTTTCAGAATCGATTAAGAGAGTGTTGTTGACGTATAGATCTCCAGGGTCAACCGTGCGGGACACGCACGTGGAAATATGAACGGAGCTGATCGCTCCTGTGGGCAGTCGTTATGTTCATGGGTCAGAGCAGGTCAGAGCAGGTTGGGGACGTTCCTCGTGATATTGCGGTCTACTTCCTTTTCTTTCGTTGAAAGGTGTTTCCAGCGGCCCGTAAAGTTTGCGAGTGGTCTTTCCGATTAGAATTATTTTTCCCCCTCGTTTGAGTTTTTGGAGAACCGTTTCTGTGTCTGTCAGAAATGGAAGATGTATTCTTACATAGGACCCTGGTATCAGGGATATATTAGGCAGAGTTTAATTAAGGGAGGGGGGGTCATGCCATAGAAATAAAAGGGCCTAGATATAGTCTAAATTGTGAAATTAAAGTGATTTTTTTTTCTTGGGGGATGGCTTTGGGTAGCTCTGAGGTTTGTTGGTCGTCCGAGAGGATTGTTGAGGAGTGGACAGCAGTGGTATTTACGGGTATTAAAACAGCAGGGTGGAGGTCTGTCCCCCTCCTGATGGATGTAACAAACAATGTAGCTGCGATGTTCTTCTCTCAGAGAGTCGTGGATGAGTGGAATATAAAGCCTGCCTGATTCGGTCGTCGTGTCTTAAAGTGTCAGTAACCGTTAAGAACGACCTTGACAAGCACTTTTTTACTGGACCGGTAGACTTTGAGGTATGTTTTGGGTTCTTGTGGTGTTTGGTTCCTTGGCTTTCGCGGGTCTCTTTATGAGGACACTTCCTGACCCCTTATCTTACCAAACTAAACTAACAAGGTATACCCATGTCGTGTTCTTGTTTCAGCTGATTTTGAACTCCATTTTCTGCTTTTTCCCCCCCTCTTTCTGCATCCAGGTTATGACTATTTTCAACAAAAGGGGAAAGGAGAAGAGGAGAAGTATGCTGGAGGTGTGTTTTTTAAAACGTTGTAAATAGAAATACTGCGATTACCTGAATGGTAACCGTTTCGTACTGTTGCCTAAGGATGAGCGTGGCGAAACTGCTTTTTCCACCCTGTTTTTCTGCATCGCAGACAGCTCTACGTAACGTACAGCTTTGCTTGTCAGTGAGGTGTGGGTCGCCATTGGCCTTGATAGATTTGTGTGAATCTGCACCACGACTATCTGACACTAAGTTGCGCACCAACCCAAGGTCGGTTTCCGCGAAAGTGTATTCAAATGCGCGAAGTCGGACCATGGATGTACGTTCGTCGGTATATAGTGCTTGTAGATGTTGCCATGTTCGTTTACGTTTTGGTTTCCAAAGTTAACGCAATGTTCATTATGCAACGTACGGTTCAGATGGGAAACGATTGGAAATACGACGTCAGACGATAAACAAATCAACTTAAGCACTAGCGTCATGCCTGTACAACGATAATCCAGAAGACTTGCAACTTGCATTCAATCATGCAAAAGTCATGCGAGTTCGTTTTGAAGGATTATACAGGATTATACGATCATTAAAGCTGCCCGGACCGTAATCACTCCTCCCACGTAAACACACATAAACGTTCTCACGGCCATCTGCGTCCACCCCTCTCACTCTTCTCTCTTGGCCGCAGGACGTGCTGGAGGGCATCATCAGGATCCAAACGCCCGGCGACGAGGAGAAGGTCTTCACCACGGTACAGCTCTCGGAGCAGACCACTGCCGACGACATCGTCGCCAAGTTCACCCAGGACATCCATCCGATCGCCGCACCGATGCTGAGGCAGCCGCACACCCGCAGCCTGAGGAGGAGTAGAAGGAGCAAGACCCTCGACAAGTAAACAAAATTCATCTCTGGCAAAATATCTTCCACAAAACGTGCAGACGTTATAGTTTACCTTACATCACAGGTTTTGTTGTAATTGGTGGATAGGCCCTGTTAGGCTACAGACTGAAATATACCACACACTTTGTGGAAGTACTAGATGGCATAGCTGTTATCAAATCGTGCAGTCGGTTATAGTTTACCTTACATCACAGGTTTTGTTGTAATTGGTGGATAGGCCATGTTAGGCTACAGACTGAAATATACCACACACTTTGTGGAAGTACTAGATGGCATAGCTGTTATCAAATCGTGCAGTCGGTTATAGTTTACCTTACATCACAGGTTTTGTTGTAATTGGTGGATAGGCCATGTTGGGCTACAGACTGAAATATACCACACACTCTCGGTTTCGACGCTGAATCGATGCAGTCCGACTCAATCTAGTCCACGGACAACAAAACCATTAACTACTCCCAAGGCATCCGCTCAATATGTAGATTAATTATTTGAAGACCCCTATCTTGCATTATGGTCATATCTCCCCTCTCCCTTTTACAACACCACTATAGGAAGGAACATCTTATCATATTTTAACGGGCATTTTCACAAACATTTGTTTCTTTTTGTCCATAGGAACTCTGCTTTTGATGCTCTGGCAGGGGTACCACCGAATAAAACGGTCCGTTTCTACCTGTACGAAGTCGGTGGTAACATCGGTAAGCCTTACACACGTCGACACGTTTGAAAATGTAACGCTCCGGGATGAACACAGCAGGACATGACCTTTGATATGACCTTGAGACGGGCCTATAATTAACGCTCGTCAACATGGTTGAACGGGTGTTCAACGGCATTGAAGATGTTTCAAAGGAGTTCTTGTTGTTCACTTTAATTTCTAATTCCATTTCAATGAAAAGCATTTAAAGTTTCTTTAAAGGAGGGGGTATTCACAGTGGGTTTCAGCTACTGCGACTTGTTCAATGCAGCTGCATGCAGCGGTGATGAATTCCCCTTTATCGACTGAACTATATATATCAACTGAACTATAACCCAATATCGACTGAACTATAACCCTATATCAACTGAAGAACTATAACCCAATATCGACTGAACTATAACCCAATATCGACTGAACTATAACCTATATCGACTGAATTAGCTATAACTAAAACTTTTGAATTCAATTTTTTTTTTTCACCATTTTCTTTCAGGTTCGAGGTGTCTGGATCAGGAAACCAATATGCTAGCCTTGGTCCGGGTTAACCCTGGGGCGGAGTGGATCATTAGGCCTCGTGTGGTCTGAGAATCCACCTGGCAGAGCTTCATGAGCTTCAAGGTTGGGGCTTTTCACCAGACGACGTCTGTCTGTGGAACAAGATTAGGAATTAGCTGTCATCACAGCGTGCAGTCATTGGTTAACCTTACATTCCAGGTTTTGTTGTAATTGGTGGATAGGCCCTGTTAGGCTATACAGACTGAAACATGCTCACGGTTGAGGTAAAACAGTGTACTGCCAGCAGCTGAACATATGCAAGTTTTCAGCAACTATTTGTCCCTGTTCATACTGCATCTCCGTATAAACATACTGCGCTTTCTTCTGCTAAGAATACCACAGTATACGTACTTCAAATGTTGCTGTACGTGTTTGGGCAATCTGCAGAAGGAATGCCGTGGGAGATATATTTCTGACCGACCAATGGTGAGAATTTAACTGAGGGAAGGTTTGCAATTATCGTTTGATAGTTTAAGGCAATTCTATAAACTAGAGTTCTTAAAAGCATATTTAAGATTGTTTAGCTGTAGCATTAATAGTATATTACTTTAATTGCCGACTGATTACGTCTGTTCATTTGAATGAAGCATGACTCCATTGCATTGAAATGGATGCTCATGATGAGTTCATTAAATGAACTCGACTATTTTCCAATCCTGTACTGCCAACGATTTCAGCACTGTTTGTCAATAAAGAGGGAATGCTATATCATTTGAGTATTCTAGTAAATTTTTAATTTTCAGTATGTCACAAGAGTCAGTCCCGGTTATGGTTATAGATAACGTTAGAGGATTGTGGGTTATGGTTATCCCAAACTAACCTACTAACCCTAACTACGAAAGTAAGATTTGGCTAGCGACTCCCTTTGTCGATAAACAGTGCTGCATAAAATATAATCCCCATCCTCATTCCACCATGCTGATCAAATCAGGTGAGTCAGGTGATATGAAGGGTACCAGAGGCAGGAGACTTTTTTTTTACCAATTGATGTAAACATGCAAAGGTTGTCTCAATATAGTTACAGTAACGAGTAGTTTACAGTTACTGTTAGACAGTCGGCACATGAACATCTCACTGATCACATGAGCTGCTCATAGCTGGTAGAAAAAAGAATTTATCTGCCAGTGGGAATTATATGGAACGCTCTCAAATTTGTTGAGAGACAACTCCATGTCTAGCTGTGTAGTCCAGGTGTCTCCCTGTTAATGTTCTCTTGAAAATGTTTTAATTTTGGGAAATGAGTCACCTGATTGCAGATATTGCACTAGTCCATTGGCTTATATATATGGAAGCAGATCTGTGGCAGCAACTTGACACAGTTTATATACAATATGCCACATTGGTATCTATTTAGCTGTAATGTTTTCTTGTACTTAATTCTATAATATCAATAGTCTACAGATCTTTTGTAGGCATTAATTGCTTCAGAAAAGGCTTGTCTGTATCTTTTTCTACATTTCTTTTTAGTTGTTGTAGCAACTTTAACCTGTGAACACGCACACAATGAAGGAAAACTTCATATCAATGAAGCAATTTCACTGACCCCATCTTTTGGGGTCTTCCATTGAACAATTGCAAAGATGACTTACCAAACAGCAATATGCAACCTTGCCTGATATGTTATATTATCAGGATTATTAAAACATTTGTTGATCGCATTTTAAGCGAGAGGATTCATCTTATTGTTGTCCCTTGCAATTGCTTTGGAAAAATTACTTGAAGCAATTAAGTCTTGAAATTACATCACAGGCGCTCAAGTGGTACAAATCTCGATTCCCTTCTTTCCCTATTTTTCTCTCGCATTTTTATCATTTACACTGTTAAGCATTGTTTGCACTTTTTTCGTATTATTATTATTTTGTTTATCCTCTATGACTTTCAAACTACTTGACCTCGTAGCTCTCTCTCGTGAATAGTAATTAGAATAAAATTAAAAAGGGTTAACAAAACAGGCTTCAAAACTATTTAGTGAGTCTATGCCATCACGTGACACAGCGGCCTACTTCTCATGTCACATTTAACGTCAAGGAACGATGTGCTTACATTGTTTCATCTTTGGCTCCCTACTCTTCTGGCTGGATGTGAATCTGTCTGGAATTATATGCATATAGTCTGCCTTTTAGACTGGTTGAGATGTTTTGGATTCCATATATATGCCAGATTGAACTAAAACCTGACTCTAAACTGTTACTTTTATCCAGACTCGGTGCAGATCAGAAAAATTTTCATACTCAAACCTGATTCCAGCAAGATTAGATATCATATGAAATAAAATAATTACATTTAGGGATTTCTGTCACCTTTAATAAAATAGAGACTGACCATTTTCATAGCCTATTCCTCAGATTTTATTTCCGTTCATTAGCTTTCAATGTTTGAAAGTTTTAAATTTTCTTCATAGTCAAACTCACAAGAAAGTCATATCTTGATTTGCAGACTTGTTAACTCGGAAGAACAAAGTTGTAAGAGATTTTGGTCGTGTGATAAATTTCAGGTAATCGATGTTAAATTCTTACTGCAATTAATTACCTTTTCGTTGCCTAGGCTTCATTAGGGGATACTTTTCTAGCAATAGAGCAGAATCAGTATCTGCTATAGCTGCATTAACAGTAAAACATGTATATCCATTTTTATTTATTACAATTTATTTTATTCAAATGTATACCCCCATATAAATGATCAGAAAACTTCCGGGGCAAAAGTAGTCCTGCACTTTCCCCGCCATCCGTTCACCAAGACAAAAAAAATACTGCCACCAAAAAGAAAACGCGGTCTTCCGGTATCACGAGCCGGCAATAGTCGGAACCCCGGCCGGTTCAAGCGACGCCGAACTGGTCGTGATTTTCCTTTGACTTTTCACGAGCAGTGCCGTCCCCCGATGGGAGTAATTGGTCTTGTTTTGGCCCGCCTCAGCCCTAGATTGAGACCTATAGGCTCTGAACAATTGGCGACCATTGCTGTCCTATTAGTGAGTGTTCTGACCCCCACCACCGTTTGTTATTAGGTATAACATGGCAATATATCCAGAAGGTAAGGAGTTACTGAAGGAATTTACTCCCGCGTTATTAGTTGGGCTAATTAATAATGACCCAATCTTCTGGATCCTACCAACCATCCCCATTGGCTAGGGATCTTGCATGGCCTGAGTGGCCTAAGGTCCGACTAGGTTCGGGGTACCGGATGGCTACGTGTGGTTTTTTGGTGGTAGTTTTACGAGTTGATCGATGCTGAAGGCGCAGGAAGATGCACGAGTAACTTGTCCGGAAATGAAAGTGTCGTTGTATGTAGCCTCACAATCGGGGTCTGGGGTTAGGGGTAATTTGTCAAAAATTGTCAGCTTTTTTTTTGGTGAAATGTGGCTCTGATGGTGTAATTGTGCTTAACAAGCTGGGAGCTGTTGATCCCTGTTGAGCTATACTAGCTCATCATGATTACACCTCACCAATTAAAAGGACCGGTGGGGTGTATTCTGGGTCACAATTTAGCCCGATTGTCAGAGGCAGTTTAGGGTGCACCGATTTTGCAAACCTCATTGTCGGAGGTGGATTAGAGGACTACGGAGGTTACAAACCTCAAGTCAGAGGTGGTTTAGGGTGTAATTGTGAGGTTGTAAACCTCCTTGCCAGATGTGGTTTAGGGTTTTAGATTAGGTGCTTTGAGCTTTGCCAATAGGCAAAGGGATTCTACCATTCGGTGAATGCAGTGTTTGTGTAAATCTTCAGACATTTCCTCCCATCGACAACAGGTCCCATGTGACAGCTTGTGCGAGTTCGCTTGGGGGGGTGATGTTGCTGCGCGGCCTTCTAGACTAGATTGCTACTTGAACGAGATGGTACGAGTAGAAGAACGAACGTTAGTACATGACAAAGTTCAAATTAAAGTTACCTCTTCAAACTGGTCCTGAAAAAGAATTTGTTTGATGCAGCCGTGCGAGTTTCGTATATATCGGAGACAAAACTCCTATAAATGCTCTTTAAACGAATGCCAACTATTTTTTTTGCAGTTGAATATAATTTTACTTTTTTTTTTGTCCAGATATTTTATTTTAAAGGTTCTCCATCATGTTATGCTCGGATGGATTACGATGCAATTGCTTAAATGCATTTAGCTTTTATCTTCCGTGTTTGCGTTGTGTTGTGTTGTTTCCAGCGTCAGAACGACAGCTTGGTACTTTATTTGTAAATAGTGTATAAATATCACGAGAGAAATATTGATGACGATGCAATTCCATCTTTTATTTTGTAGCAGAAGATGAAATCGATAAGATGATGCAAGTGCCTGTATTTTTTTTTTTTTTTTTTTTTTAAAGTTTTTTTTTTTTTTGGTAGGGCTTTCAACTTTACATCTCACAAGACAAGTTGTGCTTCTGAAATGGGTCACACCTCAGACCTAAACTAGATTGCAGGCATTCGTCGAAGTTGGATTTTATTTACCAGGGAGCGAAATTGTAAATCGGTCAAAACAATGGCTGGTATGTAAAGTGTCAATTTATACAGGAATTTAATTTTTTTTTAACTTAACAAGCAGGTTTATAAATGAACCAAACATTAATTCAACAGGGGGAGGGCATTGTTTCAAACACAAACTTGGTTTTGGGCCATATTGGGGTTTTTTTAATTGGCTTTTGCTGCTGTTTACAGTTTCGTCTTGAAACTTTAGAATCATGCATTCTGTTGACATTTACACCAGCTGCATTGAATTTTAAAGTAAACCAAACTACTGGCCCTAAATGTTGCTTGAAAACACAGAGAAAATGGCCAATTTCAATAGCTGCCTGCCAACCGTGCTTTTCCTTATTAAGGGAAATATTTTTATGACTTGTTATTTTCCACGTCGAGCAATATTATAATAAGATAATCATTTGAAACTTTGAGCTATTTTGCAGCATTAAAACCGTCACCAAGTGCCTCGCTGAGAATCTTGAAGAGATGTCGGTGCTTCCATTTGCTTCAGGTACTATAATACTAGGTCTTCTTGGCACAAAGATTTGTGGGGGATAATTATGCAATATGCAGGATTTATTTACTACTTTGCAAAAAGGGCAGTCAGTTTATCAGCCTGATGAATTTTGAGGAAACTTATTTTCTATTTCTGGTTTGAGAAAGAAGTCCTGAGAAAATGTATTTGTATAAAAATTGTCAACTTCTATTTTCAGCTTTTCTTTGCTTCTTTGAAAGAACCAAAACACCAAGGACTTCCCTTAATTTACAACTCGGTGAAAAGAAAATATTGGAAACATCGTTGTAATCGTACATAATGAAGTTGTAAGAAAAAGACGACAATTGCTAACATGCACATATTATACGAATACAGATGAAATAATTAAATGTTATGTTCTCTTGTTCTCTTGCCTTTATTTCTTCTTTTCATTTGGTTAAACTTAATAAATTCTGTTTACCAATATTTTACCACGACCCTAAAAATTAATAAATTCTGTTTACCAATATTTTACCACGACCCTAAAAATTAATATCTCAAAATTACAACCAGAATTCAACTGCATTTAAGGCTCCGATGCCCCCTTATTATACAATTATATCTACAATTATATTTTGAACTGCATATTCATGACAGGGTGATCCATCTCCTTTCAAGTAAAAAAAAAACACCTGATGTTGAACTCCAGGAATACCATCTCTGTCTAAATTTAAGTCATGAAGCTGTCTGTTATATACTGGAGCTGTAAACACAATTACTTATAAACATGTCGAACTGATTATCCAGTTTATACTACAGAGAAAAGAGATAATGAAATCACTGGATACACATTCACGGACCAGTCTGTCTATGCTGCCATGACTACTATCTATTTCAATGTTTGCAATAGATCACCACCGTGTGCGTCCCCTGATTGCAGCACTTACGAATCAGAGACATCATCGACCATTCATACTTAATTAATTAAGAAAGCTTCAAGTATGGATTTTTTTTAATTTCATGACAGAATATCTTGATGCTAATTCCTACGTATATATTTTACATATCATTCCATGATTTTTTGTCTTCTCCAAACCTAGAAAGCTTACTCCCAACATTTCCTAACTTCTCTACATTAACAGCAAAACATATATCCATGTTATTTATTACAATGTAGTATTAATAAATTGTGACGACCCTGTTTTCATGAGTTGTACCCGTAGTGCTAGTTATAAAAACCTTAATTATTTTCAATACGCCATCCAGCAGTTCACTTTATTGCTATAATATATGGTTATTTTTACTTTCACAATTCCACTGCACTGTGACAACGAGATTATACAGAAGCAGAAGTTATATGCTTTAAATATTAAAATCTCTCTCATTGTTTAAGTTGAGCTATCATAAACTGGCAGATTAGACATTCCACTTTACTGCCATACATTTCCCTATACATTCTTCAATTCGAGTCTTTAGTGCTCTAACTATTAAATTCCAACCTTTAATTCGACTCTTTAGAGCTCTAACTATTAAATTACAACCTTCAATTCGAGTCTTTACTGCCCAAACCTTCTCAACGAAAAAAGTTCAATTACAAAAAATAAAATTTTCATGACAAATAAGAAACTTAGTACTTGTTCAATTATAATTGCATTAAATAATAAATCGTAAATTATTTAAACGTACATACACATTTTTCCAAGGAGTATTTTGCTTCCCACCAGCTCTGCGTGGAACGGTTACTTCTGCGGCACTTAATTTTAAAATGAAACGCAATCTCTCGATGAAGGAGGAGTTACTTGTGACCGAACAGCTCAATATCGCTGCACTGATAGAACATCGGAGGAGCGTCGTGGTTCATGGTGACGTAAACGCTCTGTGAATTGGGCAGAGAAATTGTTTACCGAATGTATAATATATATATATATATATATATATACATATGTGTATATATATTTTTGAAACGATTGGAAAAT
>JAODAG010058292.1:0-10858 GCA_027574785.1 Orphnurgus asper | reverse complement strand
ATGGGAGGATCCGATCAATACACACCCAGTGAGTGATAGGATCAGTATGCTACACACCCAGTGAATACTAGGATAAATACACACTCAGTGAATGGTAGGATCAATACACACTTAGTGAGTGGTAGTATCAGTGCGCATTCAGTGAATGGTAGGATCAATACACACTCAGTGAATGGTAGGATCCGATCAATACACGCTTAGTGAATGGTAGTATCAGTACACACTCACTGAATGGTAAGATCAATATACACTCAGTGAATGGTAGGATCAGTACACACTCAGTAAATGGTAGGATCAGATCAATACACACTCACTGAATGGTAACATCAATACCCACTCAGTGAATGGTAGTATCAGTACACACTCACTGAATGACAGGATGAATGGTAGGAACACTCTAGGAGTAAGCTTAGTGTATCAGAACAACCTTTGACTTCGTTACATTTTCCCAGCTCTCCTGCTCAATTTGGTGATTAAGGCAGCTATTTCGGTATGAACGATATCTCATCGTGGCTTACATGCATATATTGAAGACTTTGGGGTTATGTGGCTTGCAAAATCAAGAAGTGCTTACATGCATAATGAACAAGTAAAACGTTGTTACAACAATATGAATTTCTTACCCTCGATCCTGTTCAACTTAAGTCAGTGGAAAAGAATAAGCCCCTTTTCCTCGTTGTAATTAAGACTCAAAATGAACTGATTCAGAGTCATATAAAACATTTTGTACCTCGGCCTTTTCTTTCGATGACTGTGTTTGAGATGTGAAGTTGTCTCCTTTTAGTCGTTTCTTATCTGGCACGGAGGGTGTTTCTGCTTTTTCAACTGGTGGTTCCTTTCTTTTGGTATGTACTGGTTCTGTCGATGCAGCACTGGCCTCAATTTGAAGTAAATCTAGAGGAATGTACAAATGGAGTTCTAGCAAAAAATATGGTAAACATAGATGGAAAGTTCAATTCTTCTATTTAAATATCAATTTTATTTACCACTTGAAAAGGTTTGAACTTGTCATGTACTGAAGTACGTGTATAACGTGGTGGTTGCAATGTTAACCTATCCTTCTCTGACATGAAATAATTTCAATCAAGTTGCACAGCTGTCATGATATACAGTAATAGCACAATAAATTGTAGGTTTGATGATTGCACTGTTTAATATATCCACCTCTTTAATGAAATTATTATAACTTGTAACGTCATCAGTACTGATGCAGTGATTACTGATGCAGTGATTACTGATGCAGTGATTACTGATGCAATGATTACTGATGCAATGATTACTGATACAGTGATTACTTGCTTTGATACCTATATAAAGTGCTAAGTTTCATCCTCCATTGCCAGTATCCTATTCAATAGCATTCCCCACACTTGACACTCTTCCTTTGCTAGTGCGTTTAGTGCCGTTTGTGCTATTTACTAAAGAGTAACATTTACACATCAATTTTCAAAATGTGTAATATACTTATGAATCTTCACGATTGAATGGTGGTCATATATTGAGTAATATTGCCCACTGAACTGTTACACAAACTCACTTGATCTCGATTCTTGATCCTTTGAAGACAGTGTGTCATCATTCTACGGGAAGAAGATATATATACATAGTTCATACACATTCATAAAAATGTATATAAATAAACTCACCATACTTGTCTCCATTCTGGCCTCATTACAATGCAAAACGAAGGAATTGTATTACAGATGGATAATCGTGAATCTACATTAATTCCTTCACGAGAATGACACTAGTCCATATCTAATGGATTGGGGCCTTATGTAATACTAATGTAGTAATTGTGTGTCACATTTCACAAACTTGGTCTTCATTAACTTATTAGGCTTATTAGGTAGGCTGATCCTTTATTTACTTCATTTCCATAAATATCAATAGAGTAAAGGTTTTACCCGTCTAATCTACATAATAGGTTACATATGTGTCAGGAAAAATGTTGGTTGTAGAATTGTCTTAATAACAATATAAATTGTGAGATGTGAAGTGGAGAAATATATAAGCCTGATATAAAGGACTTGTAACCAGAAATGCAGATTTGTGGTATATATTGGTACTGTGGTAGTGTATAATATTGGCATACATTGTGTTATATATTGATGTTGTGGTATACATTGTGGTATAGGTTTTAAATACATGAACAATTAGCAAGAGCTTTCAGGTGCATCCTTTAAGTTAAAATAGTGTAGTGTCACATACATACAAAAACATTTAAATGTGTTGGTTCCTGATGCTTTCAATCTGCTTAAGAGCGAAAGGAATTGTGAGTTAGGCTGATTTATAAACCCTTTGAACTGAACTGAGCACACAAGAAGGACCGCACCTTGGTGGCCATGATGCTCCCCTGCTAGCTGGATTCATGACTCACCACTATTCTGGTCACCAAGCTAAATACTAGCAACCCCATACACTGTATCGATATGGTAAGTTCATATCAAATGGCAGCACACAGTGTTACCTGCAGAAGCTTTTGTAATTCTTCATCATTTAACTGTTTACACACAACTAATAGCAGTAAAAATCTATACATTGGACAGGTCATATATGCACATGAAGGGTGACAATTCATGGATACATCAATTAGAACATCAATTTATTAAAATGATTGATCATACCAATTTACCTTCAAGTACACATGCAAAGTTGTCAATTATGGGTAAATTATGTCACTGCATGATTGTAGTGATCTCTTAGCCTTACATGCTAAGTAAATTGGATGTTTTAACTAGCAAAATCTCTTACGCTCTCTCACACACAGGAATCATCACTGCATGGTGAGTATCTCTCCTCGTGTAATGCATTATAGTTTAGTAGCTACCTGTAGTGAAATAACAACTTCACTGTCTACAGGAACTGATTGTGAGGCTACCAGGCGCTGATGTCCGTCTGGTGTGGTGATCTGCCCTGCAGCAGTATACGTTTCCCCCTAACGACATAAGAAGGTAACAACACATCGTGCCAGAATTCTGTACATTTGACTGACAACTAAATCACATAGTACAGTATAGGAGATAATCCATAATAGAACGAAGAAAACACTAAATCATATTGAGATATCTACATTTGTCAGACAAGTGAAGTTTACTAAATACTGATTGATGTGATCCAATCTAGAAAAGAATATATCTGGTCATAGTGTTTAAAAGCTATGACTTCTGGAAAGAGAAACTAGGTGTTATTCCCTCTTTAACATTACAATCCATTATGTTTGAACCTTACCACATTTAAGATTGAAAGCTACTTTAAAGAGAACGCAGTGATGAAATAGAGACAGTTTAAAAACGTTACTGTAATGTTTTATGAATCATTACAATAAGTGTTAATTTTTACAATGATGAAATTAATGTACAGTATTAGTAATAATTATACTTCAATATCAGTTAGTTGCTGTAGTAATTTTGTACCAGCTGCTGCAGATGTTCAACTGGTTTAATTTGCAGACTGGCAATGTAAATCATACATGCCAAATTAAGGTATTTGCTATTTACTCCACATACTGTAGCTCTTTTCATCAAATTGAATAATATCATTTAAGCGGTGAATACACTCACATATAACGCCACTGATCATTATGTGCGTTATAAATCAAGTAGCTCTGTATTACTAGAACAACATTCATGTACAAGTACATTTACTTCCCCAAATATTGGATCAATCACAAGTGATAATGTTTATTACCAACAACTGCACATACTGAAGTAGCTATGATTGTACATAACACAGTGGTGAGATATCTTGCAAAATTCCTTGCAATGCTTATAACACCGTGAGCTCTAAAACATTTAGGCAGCGACAGGACATCAAGTGACAGCACACTGACAAGATGATATAGTTCTTAAATGTTATCCATGAGATGTTATCTACAATTCAAACCTTGAGCACGACGGCTAATTCAATTCCTATAAGTCTTTGTATCGCATTGAAGTAAAGGGTACAGTCCTCTGTTCCTGTCTTTTTGAAAACGAAAGAGCACGAATATTCTTGGGATACTTCAACGCAAATGAAAGGTATTTCCTAGACAGAGAAAGGTAAAAATAATTTATTGTGTTTCCTACAGGAAGACAAGATAAATCTATCACTTAGTGTTACATATCTCTTATCGTTCATTTTGAACTTAAAAGGCTGACACTGGATTTGCGCAACCATTATTCATTCAATGTTGAACCAATTAATATACTAATGATGTCACTAAAACTTGAAATATTCCACCAGCTTTTGGTAAATTAAGCCATTTATGAAGTGATTGAAACTGCATTGAAATCTGTGTGTCGGCTATGAACTAACATCGTGGTACGTTTGAACTAGGATAGTAGGTGTAGTGTTAACTTAACGATAGGCCAAATATAGACTATGGGCGGCAGGACATTTGTTTGTAAATATCAACGGAAAGTGAACTGTCACAGGAAACAGATTTTGCCAAGATTGGTTTAATGATCAAATGGAGTATAACAATCACAATCAACTTGCAGACATTATTTAAAAACAATGTTAAGCAACCTCAATTTTTACATTTACTTTCTCATTACTGCATATTTAGTACCAATAGCTCTCATTAAAGTTTCATGATTTCATCATACCTTTGGGTTCCTTTTGGGGGTAGTGTATTCCCACATCGTTGGCACAACATCCTCAAATGAAACTATAAGGGGTTGTCTGCCATCCTTGAAAAACACTAAAGATTTTTCTTGCATCACAGATAATTTATTCTTTTCAAGGATCTTGATATGGAAGAAGAAAATATAACTTCAATCAATAATTCTCTTCATAACAACAATAGTGTTTGTTGTTTATCATACAATAACATCAGGAAATAGATTCAGCTAACCTTCTTTTTGCCCGGTATATCCAAATAATAGCCGACTTCCAGATGGATTGTATCTATAGTTGAGTCAGGACTCTTAGCTGCGTAAACTATGATGTTCTTTGCATCAACAAGCTTGTCATCGATCTGGACTTTCTCCCAACTGAAACTCTTGAGCCAAATAAGACAATCACTTTCTCTAAGTTCATACTTCGCGTTAGGAATTTCTTCCCACAAAGGTTTAGAACCTGTTGCAAATAAACAATAAAAACTATGCATTTGCATCCAACATCAAAGTCAACCTCAATTGGAATGAAACATGCGGTCAATGTATGTCTTCGAGATTCGCCAAGGCGTATTGGAATGAAAACACAAACAGGAATAATATGTGATGAGAGCTGATATTTTAGTATTGCTGGCTTTCTCTGCAAATTAAAAGACTAAACAAAATTAACTACATGATAGATACATTCGAAATTCTCGTTACTTACCCTCTTCATGATGACTCTGGTATATTCTTGCTTTACGTTCAACTCCCTGTTTCAGGCACAGACAGTGAGGCAGTGTCAGCACAGCTGGCTGAAGGAGGTTTAGCTTATTTGGGAGGAGCTCCACCACCACTGATGAGTTTCCAGCAAATGATAAAGTAGATTCCTCTTGCAGACATTGCGGGATAATCCTCATATGAATCCAGCAGTCATCTTTAAGAGCACCAGACGGTATGTCTAATATTATGCCTGTTCCTGTAATCTCCAGCACCCCTCCTTCCTTACTTATCATTTGCTTTTTATTCAGAGCACTTGATGTGAACCAATCTGCAGCAAAGGAATAAAGGATTGAGTTTGATATTACAGAACAGAAGAGCAGCATCACGGCATCAGTCATTACTACTGCTTTGCCAATATCTACATATGTTGCACTGTTTATTATCGTGTTACATCAAAGTAGCAGTTAACAATGTAGCAGTATATAGTGTCATAAAGGGAACAGTTAAGATCCAACCATGAGCTAATGCTTGAGGTATTTTACGGAAAATTCTCACTCACATCCCAAAGAAGGTAAAGAAGAAATGATAAGAAATTACTTGCTATTCTAAGTATCATGGGTTGTAAAACCTACAGTTTGCTCAGAAGTCTAACAGTCATAGACAACCCAGCTTCTAAGTCATATTCAGAAATTGTGTCAACACTAGAGGAGAATTTTTTCCCAAGCCACTGCTGATTGCAGAATGGAAGAGCAGAATATCGGTGAAAGCATTTCAGCGTAAATCGCTGAAATCAAGAAATTAGCAGAGCATTGTGAATATGGGAACGAACTTAGCCCACACACTTAGGGATAGGTGTGTGTGTGGGCTAGGCAGATCTGGCCATGCACAATATTTCTTCAGAGCAAGGCAAGTACCATACTCCTTGCGCCCAAAGGTGGAATAAGAACTTGAACGTTTAGAGAAATATCTAAGTGCTAACAAAGGTGGAGCGGAGTGAATGGGCTACCCCCATTGTCCCGATATCCAAAAAGGCTAGTACGGTAAGACTTTGTGGAGACTTCAAGGTGAATATCAATCCATCACTGAAAGTTGACCAGTATCCCCCCCCCCCCCCGGGTTGAACATATGTTTGCGGCTCCCGCAGGTGGCCAGAAAGTTAGCAAAATTGACCTGAAACATGCATATCTCCAGATGGAAGAAGAGGAAGAGTCAATCAATCTTTCACCATAAACACACACACACACAAAGATCTTTATCGTTACAATTATATTATTCTAGTGTTTGGAGTAGCGTCAGCACCCGCAATATGACAGCGATCCATTGAACTGGTATTGCAAGGGACTCCGGGTTCACGTTGGATGCTGGACGACATGATAATAACAGGAAAATCAACAGGGAATTACCTCAACAACATCCAGCCAACAAAATAGAATATAAGACTATAAAGCAACATACAAATGCGGATGGACTATCAAGACTACCATTACAATTTAATCTTGGTGGCAAACAGGATATTTTCCAGACATCACAGTTTGAGGGACTACCGGTAATCCCAAAGAATCGAGTACTCGATGACCTGCGTTCGGGGAACTGGGGGATTGTCAAAATGAAGGGAGTGGCACGCAGCTACGTGTGGTTGCCAGGCATAGATTCGGATCTGGAAAAGGTGACCAGGCAATGCGAGAGATGCCTGGGAATCAGGAATTTCCTGGCTTCATCGACCATGAAGGACGTTATGGAGTGACGGAGCAACTGGTGAGCGACAACGGACCTCAATTTACTTCGGACAAATACAAAACCTTCATGAAGGAAAATGGAATCAAGCACATCACATCATCCCCTTACCACCAAACCACGAACGGCATAGCAGAACGTTTGGTGCAAACCTTTCAAGAGCGGATTAAAGGATCAGCCACACAGAAAACTAGATTTTTACTGGCCTACAGGAATGCGCCCCAAGCGACGACAGGAGAATCAACGGCTCAACTCTTCATGGGAGGACCATTCCGTACTAGACTCGATTTAGTAAAAGCCCAATCACAGACATCATGTTGCAAGAAAACAACAGGAACAGACGAGAACAGCTGAAGAACCAACCAGACAGCTTGATATGGAAAAGCGGGGTTATTATGCGAATACAGGTCCCTTGTCCTACGTGGTGGAAATATCACCGAACACACTCTGGCGCCGGCACACTGATCAGCGACCTAACTTTGGGAAAGAGGACATTGCTTTGGACGACCGACCTGTGGATGGTGTTGAGGGGGCATGGCATGTCCAGTGAGAAGTGCTACCGAGGAGGAATCCGGTGAGGCAGAGAAGCCACCAGACCGATTGGTTCTGTAGAATTTTTCGGCAGAAAGATTTTGTACATACATGTTAAATAGTTGTTCAAGTAGTCGCTGTTGTTCAAGTCAGTTAGAGATACTGTTAATAGTAAGTTGTAAAGAGTTCCGTTCATTTCCTCATTTGAAAACCAGCCAACCAACTACCTTTTAAAGCGGGAGGAGATGTGTGACATTGCTTCTTTAATGGACCACATAAACCAGATCGGCGTCTGAATCGTGAGCCCAAAGACATAGAGTAACTAACTAGTCGCAATATTCTACAGTCATATTTATAAATGACGAATCATGTAACATTTCAATTTTAATAAGCAACATCTCAAAATTCCCTTCTTAGAATGAACTATTATTATATATTTTTTTATAAAATCACAGTACTTACATGTGTCACTTCGATTGACTGGTGTCACTGTATCTTCAGTATCAGATAACTATATTAGAACAAAGAAGAATAGTTTCAAGGGTTATGTCACAAACCGATGAATCCATGTCTGTGTTTTTTATTCATGACCAACTACTGTTGGTATTCGGGGAATTGCAAACAAATTCCTACACATGAATACAAGTGGCCGACTGTTGGCAATTTTTGCTCCCTCTGAATATCACCCAGGTATGTCCTCAATGTTGCTCCATTAATTCTCACATGGATATGTCCTCAAAGAAATTTGTCCCTCTGACTATCTATCAGTCAGACCTGCAAGCATGCTGGATATCATTAACACCTGTATTCCCTCTTAATAACAGACACATCCTCAGAGAAACATGCTCCTTCCAGTAATAACTCGGACATATCCTCAAAGAAGCATGCTCCTTCTGGATATTTATACTTGTAATCCATCTGAATAACAGATACATCCTCGGAGAAACATGCTCCCTCCGGTAATAACTCAGACATATCCTCAGAGAAATATGCTCCTTCTGGATATCACTCACTCCCTCTGTCCTGCCAACAAGGAAGCAATCTCCTTCTGAATGTCACATGGAAACATTGTCCTTCTGAATAACAGACCCATCCTCAAATAAGGTTGCACTTGATTGACATCACTTAGACCAGTCCTCAAAGAACCATGCTCTCTCTCTTTCTCCCTCTCTGAATATCCTACATGTACCTATCCTCAGAGAAACATGTTCCTTCTGGATATCACTCAGTCCTGTCCTAAAAAGAATCATGCTCTCAAACCTATCCTCAGCGACGCATGACCCCACTGAAAATCACTGAGACCAATCCTCAGAGAAACATGTTCCCACTGAATATCACTCACACCTAACCTCAAAGAAACATACCTCTGAATAACAGACCCATTCTCAGAGAAAAATGCTCCTTCCTGTGAAGTAAATATCCTCTGCCACAAAACGCCACAAAGTCGCGGAAATGGTGAAGTCTGTGACATACCTTCAGCTGTTTTCTTTTTGGTTTATTTTCGTGGATGAGAAGAGCTTCTGTTTCTCCAGTAGATATTTCCGTTCCTCTGACAGCTGGTAGTGCTTGTTCGTGAGTTGTAATTGGCCCAGGTTGTGACAAGTCTGTGACAGGTAAAGTTGTTGTTGGCACTATATTGGTCCTATGTTGTGACAAGTCCGATTTGGGTAGGAATTGTGTTGGAGTAGCACTGTACTCAGGCTGTGGAAAATCTGAGGAATTTTCACATAATAGGACACAATAAATACATTGTGCTGTAAAAGTTGAGAATTTTGCCAGAGAATTATTACTTAAGCAATTATTATTTTTGTAAAATCTTTGATTTAGACTGGAATTTAATCAAATAAATCTGTAAAGAGAAATTTGTCGATGGTTTACGTGAGGTAACCCATTCATGCTGCATTCGAAGTGGTCGAAGCTTACCTATATACTATCCACACATTGGCATATGACTAGACAATAACAATGAGTGCATATTTTTGTGTATACGTAACTCGAATTAATCTGTAATTAGCATGCTATAGTTTAGTTAGTCAAACAACTAGTCAATCTAATGTCTGTATAACAATTATAACACTAATGCTGGAGCAGCGAGAATCATGTTGTCTTATTTTAGTGGTTTTAGATGCCGAGTCGGATGTTGAATCAATTATACAAGTTTTGACAAAATCAGCCAGGGGCTACAAGTAGTTATCCAAGTCATATATTCTGCCTAACCATGTGAATGTATGCGGAAGCTAGCTTGGGAAGTTTCTTCGCCATGTCTCTATTCAGTTTTCAATTTGTTCACAACATACTTATAGTATCAGCATAACCATTTATAGAATTTTTAGGCAGTAGCGAGCAGTTCCAACCTAAGCTATGAGTTGTTGTCATACCATGTTTATCAATAATCCGTAGTGTCTTTGGCAGGGCTTCAGATTCAGATTCAACTTCAGATTAATTTCATTCAGTGTTTATGCCAAGAAAGCTTTTCAAGTATGTCAATTACTAAGTTAAACTATACTGTGGTTACGAATACAGCCAATTAGACTATCAGGGGATAGGGACTGAAGTGACTGCACTGCGGTTAGGTCAGTATATAGACAATTATCCTCTGAGGGAGAGGGACTAACTGTAGTGAAATATCAGTTGTGTTATCAGGTGAAGGAAATCTCCAGACAACTGTATTTTACTACCTCTGTTTGATACAATGCATACACACCTCTTCTGAAAGGTTGACCGCTCTGGGAGTAGGCATCAAAACAAAGAAAGCCTGGCTTGAATTGCACAAAAGTTTTGGAGTGTTCGATGTTATTATTGAGTTACATAGTTAAGTAATACCTTTAACCGCAGAAAAGATATATTTCATAATGGCCTATTGATGTAGGCTACTTCTGACACCATGAGGCTAACCTATTGGTGTCAGAAGTTGGGTAATTAACTGCATGATGAGAGATCCATAATGAATTCCTGTCTTTGATGGGACTAGACATGGGAAAAAAGCCCGAATAATATTTGACGTAACTAAGAGTGATTTCATTTCATCAAGTAGATTTTGCATTATCTGGAGGTTGTTATACCTATTGGCAGGACAGCCTATTCGCATGAGTGTGCAGAAATGAATTCACTGTTCAAGGATGAAGATAAGCTAACAGCACATTTATTCAATTAAGCTTTTATTCAATAACTATACAAACTTTTTGTTGTTATGTGACTCGGATTGGATTAGAAGGTCATATATATATATATATATATATATATATATAACATAAAAAAATATTTTTTGGTGTAAAAATCTGAAATGTTAGATT
>JAODAG010058181.1:4945-16812 GCA_027574785.1 Orphnurgus asper | reverse complement strand
CTCGCTGAAGATAATTCAGACAAACTTTTGATACATGTCAAGATCTCCAGCCCCCCCCCCCCGAAAAATAGAAGATCCATTTTTTAAATCTCCTTTCAGTCTTCCTTCTATTCCTTGGCCGCGTGGATTTGATTCAGATGCAACCCTAAATGGAGGTTTTCAAATTGGCCGATTTGCAGAAAATGTGCATTAGTTTCGTAGACGACCTGCGTGGCTGGACACATTTGGGGAGAATTTGCCCTGTCCCGATATCCCCATAATTATGGACTTCAAAGTAAAACTCCTTATAGACTCCAAAATAAACCCTATATGAAGTCCCAACTCCATACCTCCATCCATATCAACTAAATGAAACCCCATATCGACTCGAGTCCCAACATAAAACTCCATATCAACTCCATCTATATCAAGTTGCTAAATAAAACTCCATATCAACTCCAATATAAACCCTGTATCAAGTCCCAAAATAAAACTCAATATCGACTCCTATATAAACCCTGTACCAATTCCCCAAATGAAACTCCATATCGACTCCAAAGTAAACACCATATCAAGTCCAAAAATAAAACTCCATATCTACTCCAAATTAAATCATGTTATCAAGTCCAAAAATAATACTCCATATGTACTCAACATATATACTCAACAGTGCTGATGTTAACACATCCTACAACCAGCTTAATGATATTTTACATTCCCCTAATGATTCTCGTTTTCAGTCAATAACTTACAGCGGTACCACTTGTTCTGATAATCTCAATATAGCTAATGCCTTCAACGATATCTTCTACTCAATAGGTAGCAAGCTTAGTCAAAAGTTTAAATTTGCCTATTAGCCCATCCCCATTTCTTGGTTCCTTCCACCGCACACACTATGTTCATTTTCACCTCTTTCTGAAGGAGAAATCCTTAAACTCATCGATGGAGTTAAGACTGGCAAAGCTCCAGGTATCGATGGCATTCCTATAAAGCTTGTTAAAACCATTCCTAACATCGTAGCCCGTCCATATTTATAACAACGTCTTTACCACCGCTGTTCACCCAGATGCCCCTGAGATAGCAAAAAATTATTCTGTTATTGAAAAAAAAAAAATCCAAAATGACCAGCACCTTGCCTGAAAACTACTGTGTAGACCTAATAAGTTTACTGTCATGCATCAATAAGCTACTGGAGGGTCATTGAAAAATGGTTACATAGCATCATTAACAGAGATGATATATTTTATGGCTTTCAGTTTGGATTTAGAGAGGGTCACTCGATGTTACATGCATTATTAACAAAGTTCTGTTAATTGTATTCGAGCACACAACTGGAAATGGTATTGGTAATAACTTTTTCTGACTGTATCGTAGACCTAACTGAAAGCTTTGACACAGTCGACCATTTCTCTATTCTGAGAAAAAAATATTCACTGCGGTAATTCATGGAAAGGCTCATGTTCTCTCGAGCTACTTATGTGATAGAGAAAACAATGTACCTTTGTTATTAATAACTTATTCCCACTACTGGGACGTTTCAAGTGGGGTCCCCCAAGGTTATGTTATGTCTTGAGACCGTTGTTACTCTTTCTTATTAATGTAAGTGATATTCAAAATGCAGCCCCTGCCATTTCAATCCGTCCCTCCGTTTTTCTTCACGACAAAGATTGTACAAAGTTGGCTGTTGGATATTCTTATGGCAACTTCAAGATTAAAAATGTTAGTGAAATAAAATTGCACTCAGCGATAGCCAGCCGCAGGGCGGAAGCGTAAACGGTGCCGAAAAGATTAGTACCATAAAACATGGTGAACATGTTTGTAACCCTGCGCCGAGGCAGAGGATACATTGTCACTTGTCATTTGTACGACGATAAACGACATGGAGTGATCAAAAGTTTATCCTTGCACAAAAGGTATAATTAACAGAATTGTTGGCCGGTGGTTTTTATTTCTTCTTTTCGAATGTCCCGAATGTTAGTCGTAACATCAGTCTGTGCACAGTTAGGCGTATGAAACCTATGTTAAGATTCAGTTATTGTCGCAGTTGTCACGTTGTTCAATAAAAGAAACACTTCAGGAAAGGAGAGTGCGTAAGTTAGACCAACAACCATGACCTTGTGACATCTGTCTGTGCGCAGTTTAGGCCTCAAACTATTGTTGCAATTATCGTTCAGCTGCCACGTTCGGCGTGAAAAGAAACGCATCAGGAAAGAAGAGGGAGTGAAATAGACCAACAACGGTACTGTCAATCAAGAAATCATCAATCATCAAGAGGGAGGGGTTAAGGGTGTTTTGACGGGGTTTAAAAGCTGGTCGATGCCGTTGCAAATAACCACTCCCCGGTCTAACTGGTAATTGGAAACATGCCCTGCGTCCCTCATTTCGCGGAGCTCTTGCTTCTTGTTTTGTTTTTATTGATTCTCGTTAAAAAAAGAAGAAGTTAGTGTGATTTTCAGCTAGGGAATTAAAAAGTACCCAATACCTTGAAATACACATCTTGAAAAGTGCTGTTTATTTTGGTTGCTTTTAGAATAAGATTTTGACGATTTCAGCCATGCTGTTTCTATTTCTTTTCCGATCGTAGTTCTCGTTCTAGGGTACGCGGGTTCTTGCGGATGGCTATAGCTTACGAGAGGGACGAAAACTTGGACGAAGTGGAAAACGATGAAGAACAGCCTGAAGTTGAGGTAACAATGACAAAAAAGAATGACTGTAAGGGAAAAGTTCAGTCTAAAAGCCACCCATCTGTCTGCTGCTGGTTAAATTAATGTAACCCTTAAACACCCAGGAGGCCGACTGCCATGTAGAATGATTCCAGAAAATGGTTGATTTGAATATTTGAACAATTAATTAGTTAATTAAGCTTTTCTTGTACAGACACCTCCACACCGTTGGAAAGATAATAAATCAATAAGCACATACAGATCAGCCTAATTAAACCACATTATATATGGAAATTAGCTAATTAAGTGTGCATTTTGTAAAACATTCCAAACATTTCAACGTTTATCATAATTTCTCTTTTTCATTCAATATCGAAATCCGTGGATTTTGTTTACGAATGACCAAGATATGATATAAGTAAGCCAATTAGAAAGTATATCATCCTAACGCGGTATACGCAGTAATATAACATTGTTCTAACATGGTTCTAGCCTGGACTGTCAAATGACAATCAGAATGCTATTATTTTCCTTTCGTATCGCCTGTAATCTTATCGTGAGCTCTTTCGCCCTCCTTCCTCTCCACAACCTCATAATCAAGAGGTGGGTCAACTAAATTGCTAGAGTGAAAATTGTACCAAATCAACACCCGACTGTTTTTTTTTCATTTTTTTTAGGCAGGGTGGGAAGTGGTCGACAGAAACGAACAAATCGCCACGGATAGCACGGATAGTTCGACCTCCAGCCAGCCCGGCACCCCGGCCTTCCAGCAGCAGCAGCCACCTCTCCCCTCAGGGTGGGAAGAGAGGCAGGACGCCAACGGAAGGTATTACTACGTAGACCACCGAAGCCGCAGGACTCAGTGGGAACGACCTCAAGCGTAAGTCCATTCCAGTGACGCCATTCAATTACCCCGATCATCGTTCTGCTCCCCACCCCCTTAGCCAAAATAAGTTGCCTACCAGAAGATACCACTTCTGTTGCCATTTCCCTCGTCAGCTTTAAAGGGTAAGGTCGGTCGGAGTTTTGTATCTTAAGTATGATCGATAGTTGAGTTTATCGGCAAAACATGGATCGGCAAAAAATGTCGCCGATCTTCTGATATTGCTTTTACCAATGTTGTAATTATTCGTCAACTACGACACTCTATCGTTAGCCTGTTACATTATACAGTAGCCTGTATAACTAGTCTACTTCGTACATAGCAATGTTCTGATAAACAAACAGCACATGCAAACCATGATTAACTATTGTTATTGGTATACTCAGTTAACGTCCAAAAAAATATCACACCACCACGTGTGACAGAAACACCTGCGTTGACTCCCGCTAGAATGCTAGAGTGTTTGCCATACATTCAAGCAGGGATTTACGGCCCGCTAAATTTGATACAGTTCAAGTAACAAATGCGAACTTCGTCGTAAAACAATGTTGTAAGGAATCATTCCAGTCCTTGGCAGTTAATAAATATTGTTTGACTGCTGTATGACTCTAGTTGGAGCGAATCTAAGATATTTGATATATTTAAGTATAGGCTTGGTTTGAAATGAAAAGGCACCGAGTACAAATTTTGTCGATAATGGCCCAATACTAACTATATTTGAGGATGGTCTTATATGAATACATACCTCATATAGGATACATACATGAGTATGTATAAGTTAGGGGATAGGCTAGTATCTGCATACACTATCTTTTAGGTGGTTTTACATTTAATTACATATCCATGTCTTTATCCATTGGCATTTTCCATTTTCTCCTGAGATGATATTAGCCTGCTAGCATTATAATGAGAAGCATGATATGGAAATCTGATAGGTGACATCAATGGTGATCAATGGAAGCATTTTGATAAGGAATTGAAACAGAGCGTTAGTTAGAACCCGTCACATTCATTGCGTGATGTGTTTCCTCTCTGATTACTTTTGGTTTTGGTACAATATCCCAACGGCTATTGTAAATACTGTGTGTACTTCCATGTATGGTGCCGAGTGAATTTGACCCCTCTCCACATGGCAAGGAAATCCGTCCGGGAGATTTACACGAGGCAGACGTGCACGTGAAATTGTTTCTTCTCTCTCTCTGTGTGACGTAGTGCTGTTCTACCCGTCAGTGATAGCTCAGAAACTACTCCTTCCACCGACGACAACCAGCAGGAGGAGGCCCGACAGATCTACATCGCCCGGAGGCACTTCAGCGTCGAAAACAGACTGGATGAGCCTCAAGAAATACCTCAGAATACCGCAAATACTACAGAACAGGTATGTGGTACAACGACAAACAGAAAAAAAACTGGTAGCTTTAACCGTTTAATTTTTAAGCATTCAACTTTTGTCCAACACATTAAACATATGAGGAACTCCAGCCTTAAGGTTTAAGTTATTGAAAATAATGAGTAACTCGTTCCTAACGTCCCTGTGGTATACCACGAGGCCTCCGTTGTAGACCTGAAGGATCAAACTTAAACGATAGTCCAGGCCAGCATTTATGTACGGAAGATAACAGGGGTACATAATCTAAAGTATCCTGGTGATATTTCACCTGTAGAATTTGTACGTATGGTATTGATTTAGATATTGACAAGTTGAAGTTGTCATCTTATCTATCAACAGTGATCTTGAAGCAAACAGTTCCTTTATTTTATTTTCAATCTGTCGTTTGACCGTGGATTCGAATTATACAAAATACCAGTGCCTGTGGCGTATTCACATCATGGAGTATAGACTTGGATGAAAACTTAAATAAAAATTAAACCATTCATATCCGCCAGTGTGCAACTACGACGTCACACCTGTATGTTTTCATGTTCGCCGGTGGACCGAAAACGTGCCAACACCAACTGTCATTGGTTGTTCCTCTTTGATGTCGGTTAAAAATGAGTTTTGAGCTGGACTGCTATCCTTTCGATGACCGACGTACCGTGACAGACAGAATTTGCATGGGGCCCTGGAATCTTCTTTCGATCCTTTCTGTAAGGTCTCGTCAAATTTGCTGACTGGGACGCCATCGCAATTCTAACGGCCCCGATTAAGTGTGGGTCTTGGTGTTACGTAGCGGTAAACACGTTCCCCCCCCGGCCATGAGTGGCCTCGAAGGTATCGAGTCTCTAAAAACTGTCACGATTTGTCGTTCGTAAAACAGCAAGAAGCGGCCGCTGATGACCCCCTGGGCCCTCTGCCGGCCGGCTGGCAGAAACAGAAAGCGCCCAACGGAAGATGCTTCTTTATTGACCACAACACCAGAAAAACAACGTGGGTGAGTTGACTACCACGAGTGACCAAATCAGTAACGCGAGTTTAACGATTATATAATTTGGCATGTTTTTTTCTTTTTATTTTAGTAATCATTTATATCTTTCCCATGTGCCAAACGTAAATAAGCTTATGAACGATGCACAGTTCTTTCTGTGTCGTCTGTCCAAAACTGCCGTTTTCTTCTTAGAAAACAGTGCACAGCTGTTAATATCCGGCCTGTTGTTCTTTATTTATTTATTTTTTTTCCCGCTCGACAAACATAACGGTCGTCCCGTGTTTGTACCTCTTTGTAACGCCGACTACGTGGGCGGTACAGGATCACCGGAGGATCCAGATAGCCAATTTAATGTTAACAAACCTCGAGAACGGCCGAGGTGGGCCTGCGACCATTGTCAATTGTACCGAATTGTTTATTCTTGTTAGTGTTTAAAGACTTGAAAGCCTTTATGTCTTGTGATTAGAAGGAAATGAATCATTCTCTCTTGTATTCTCAGCACGATCCAAGGCTTTCTCAGAGCGTCGACGAATTGGGTAAACTCCCCGTAAGTTCTTCTATCATTAGAGCTTTTGCTCTTTTATGTGTCCTTCAAACCACTCTCGCGAATCACACGACCGTGAATCACGCGACCGTGCATCTGACGATGTATAGTTTATGATTCCATTTTGAAAGTCTCCGGTCTTCACGCCTTCACAAACAATCGTCTTTTTTAAGACGGTTCGTCTTAGAAAATTGACTTGGGTACTTTTGGCTTTCCATGAGATCAAGTTTTAAGTTTCAAACTGTTGTTCAATGCTATTATTGGTGTGGTGGGGGGGGGGGGAGGGGCACAAGAAAACTAACTTTCGAAACAGGGAGCAAATCAAAAGTTAAAAAGACAAGGAGAAACTCCGGAGTTTGAACCAGTTTTAAAGGTTGATATACAAGGATGATAACAAAAATCGTTATTCATTTTCAAGAACTTGTTTCGAATGACTTAGTCTTAAACTCTTAGGTATCCTCTGAAATATAACCATAATGCAAGAAAACAGCCTGTCTGGGGGGGGGAGGTCACCACATATGGGATGTTGGGGAAAGGAGGACAGTAGTATTAATAGTAGTATTAATAGTAGTATTAATAGTAGTATTAATAGTAGTATTAATAGTAGTATTAATAGTAGTATTAATAGTCAACAGTTGCCACATGACAGGCAACCTATGTGTGTGTCTACGTTTGGCATGGAATACTTGAATTTGATCTCGCTTCTTGTCCACTGTTTTCTAGTCTGGCTGGGAGCAGAGAGTACATGCAGATGGTAGAGTCTTCTTCATAGATCATAGTAAGTAACAGCTCTATATGATATTGATCTTTCAAGCAAGATTCTGTGTTTGAGTACATACTGATGGTAGAGTCTTCTTCATTGATCATAGTAAGTAACAGCTCTATATGATATTGATCTTTCAAGCAAGATTCTGTGTTTGAGTATATGCTAATGGTAGAGTCTTCTTCATTGATCATAGTAAGTAACAGCTCTATGATATTGATCTTTCAAGCAAGATTCTGTGTTTGAGTACATACTGATGGTAGAGTCTTCTTCATTGATCATAGTAAGTAACAGCTCTATGATATTGATCTTAAGGCAAGAGTTGATACAGTGTGTCCATTACAATGGAGGATGAGAAAGCTTTCAAGTACCTTCTCGTCAATAGGAAAGATGCACAAATTCTGCAACCTCTTTCCTAGCAGATTCTTACTCGACCGATTGTCGAGAACCAGGGCCTAGACAAAAAGAACCATTTCTCCCTGGTGTCTCCTCTTTGCTTTATTTACAGATACACACAGCACGCAGTGGGAAGATCCAAGACTACAGAATCCAGAGATTGCTGGTCCGGTAAGTTTTTCTCGTGACAACATTAGTCCACCTTTTGTGGAACCAATTTGTGGCATCCCAAAATGTCTGGCAGAATGTTAAAGGAACACGGTGCACTTGAAGACAATTTTGAAGAAGGGGAGCAACGTCGTATTGTAAACGGTGTGTGGATCTCTAAGAGAGAGAGAGAGAGAGAATAGAAATATCGTGCAGTGCATCCTTTAATTTAATAAGTTAACGTGACCATGGTGATCGTCTAACTTTAGCTTTGCTAAACCGTTTGTTGGGTTTTTTCCACTATACTATACAAACGTAAGTTTTCTGCATCTCCACCGGTGTCCAGCCACATTAATTAGTTGTTTATACTGTTTTTCCCCCTATATATATATATTATTTCATATGCGATGATCTAGATACGTTGGCGATATGCTACAGACGTTTCGTTTTCTTGATAATGAGAATTTGGAATTTGTTTCCTTTTTTTTATATTGCAAAGGCCGTGCCCTACTCGCGAGATTACAAAAAGAAGTACGACTTCTTCAAGCTGAGACTCAAAAAGCCAGTAAGTTGTCTCTTTTTGCAACCGACTGTGTAATCCTGTTATCAGATGAAATACCAATATCATCACTCTAGAGGGTAAGGGTGTTCTATTTGTAAGAAGAATTTATTCACATATAGTTATTTTGTCTCCTTTTCTGTTAAGCAACTATGCTTTTTATCAAATTAATGCATTTGCATTTGGTTTCTGCAAATGGTTTGAGAGGTACATTTCCCCCCTTTCCCAACAATTTAATTAATTAATAAAAGTTACAGTAATGAAGTACAATCAAGTTTTAAAATGAGTTTTTATGGGTCTTTGGAAACCTTGATTTGACGTGAGATTTCCTCGACGCCCATTTTTGAGGTCTTCATGGGGGTCATTCGTGAACCCTTACTTCAGAATGCTGCAATCTGATTGGTCAAAAAGCCATTTAAAGACTGGCTGGGCATTTAGTCTAGGCCATTAGTCACTTGATCGTCTGGTCGTTGGGCTGGATTGCATCATGTGACCCGTCGTAAGGAAACTCTTGGGAGAATAAATTATGACCAACGTTTTATTTCTCCAAAAATTGTTAAGCAAAATCGAAGTGTTTTATGAATGGAAATAATGACGATATAAGAGGGTGGCTATTACCGATATGGAGTCCGGATGTCTGCTCCACCTACTGTGACTGCATGACAACGATTCGGCAATGGAGTCCCTGATCCTCCGTTCATTATTCCCTAATTGGGAACTTCTTTTTAAACTTTTTTATCTGATTCTTCTCAGAGATTTTTCCATTATTGAGGCCTTGATAATAATTTTGAATTTCAAATATTTTGGTGGGTTATTGGTGGTGTAAGCAAAGGTAAGAAATACCTAAAGTAAAGTAACATATTCAGTTTGAAAAAGAAGAAATGTATTTTGAAGGAATGTCCATAAGAAGTGCTTGCTTCCTGAACAGGTGTTCACTGTATGTATTCACCATGTTTTCTTATCCATAAAACGATTAGTTTTACTGCATCAAAAATACTTTTGAGGCCTTAGACTTTCACTTTTAAAACTCATTTTATAATTTTTAATAGTCCAACATTCCAAACAAATTTGAGCTGAAGATCAAGAGAAGCAGCATCCTGGAGGATTCGTACAGGAGTATCATCGTGGTGAAGAATCCAGACTTGCTCAAGGCCAGGTTATGGATCGAATTCCTTGGAGAGAGTGGACTGGACTATGGGGGTGTAGCAAGGTAAGGAGGAGGAGAAGAAAAAAATGCTTCCAAAATGTGGAAGAAAATCACTAAACGATGTCAAATTGGAAGTTGAACGTCAATCCAGTGTCTTGATGGGTTTTTTTTCGCTTCAATTTATAGGGAGTGGTTCTTTCTACTATCCAGAGAGATGTTCAACCCATACTATGGGCTCTTTGAGTATTCAGCCATGTAAGTCACAGGACTGCTAACTTTAACTATTCTTTGAGTATTCTATTCCGCATCGCAAACTCACAGGACTGCTAAATTAACCGCTCTTTGGAGTTTTCAGCTGTGTAAGTCACAGGGCCCTTCCTTCCTTCCTTAACCGTCTCCCGTACCTACCGACGAACTGTTATCTACCGATTACCCTTGCCGTGCTCCATGCATTCCCCCCGGTGGTGAGCAACCTCCCCCACAACGCCCTTCCACTTCTACCAGCTTGACGTTACGTACATACATGCATTATGTTCACTCTTCACTTATTACTCTCAAACCATCTTTCTTTGGACACCGATTTGTTATGAATTTTGACAATTTGAAAATGTAGGTCCAGTCCGTAGAAATGTTGAGGTCGGTTTTGGTAACCGTCGTATTTTATCTAGTCCTTTGCACAAAGTGCTTGTTTGCCCTTTCAGGAGGAATTCTCAGTAACTTTTAATGTTTTCTGAAAATAATCGTCGAAGGACGCCTGGAATCGAAAGCGTGAAGTTACCATGACTTCTTGAACGAGAGTAATCCCTCGTCCCGTTATGTCGCGACTGTCCGTCTCTTTGCTCCTGCCAATAATTTCAGAAATCCTCAATCCACATGAGAAGGTACTAGATAATTGTCCAGTATATATTACATCATAACTAACAAAAATTAAAAAAATCTTTAAAGATCCTACCTGTGTATTCTTAGGTGCATTTTATTGTATTATTATAACTGCTTTCTGGTACTATTTACAAGGTTTGTTTATCTGTTAGTGGTCAGTGATCATCTTCTTTTTTTTTCCTGTTATCTCCTGAATTAATGGCTGTGATTTGGGATGCTTTTTTTGTATAAAAAATACAGTAATCGTGTATGTTTTGGGAGATTGCTTCCAAAATCATGCGACTTCTCCACATGATTTACAGTTATATCTCTAGAGAGATGCCAGGAAGACGTTCTGGAGGATTGCGCACAATATATTTACAGCGCATCTTCTCGTAAAGGTGGTCGTCTGGTTGAAGCACCTCTGGAGGGCAGTATTAACTGAACACGGCGTAATACCTTCTGTGAGTTACGAGCTTGCAGGGGTCAAACTTATTAGACGTGTGAACCTCGTGGCACTTTACGCGAGCCTCTCGGCATATGACGTAGACTTTATAAGAGCGTTGTTCGTCCTCTTGCTTCTCTCCGTTTATAGGGATAATTACACGCTTCAGATCAATCCAAACTCGGGCCTTTGCAGCGAGGACCATCTTTCATACTTCAAGTTTATCGGCAGGGTGGCAGGCATGGCGGCCTACCACGGCAAGTTACTGGACGGTAGGTTACCCGTAAGAAATATTCGTTGGTGGATTTGTCTGTCCCCCTACTTTTGTCAGTAACGATCCACCTCTCCCCCATCGCTACTGTTCTACAAGGTATGACCACAAACTCCAAGTGCGACTGACTTTGCCCTGCGACCTTCATAAATTTTCCTCGGCCCACAGGGGGTTGGGAAAACCGAGATATGATCAACTTAGGCCCACGGTGTTACCGCGCAGTACGGTGGTGTATCCTACCGATCTAGCCTATACAAAATAGTAGTATAGGCTAGATAGGCTATAGCAGCGAACAGTCAGAAGACTAGGCTAAACGTTGCCCTTTTTTTCATTTAAAATAAGCTTCATTATCATATTCTATACTTTAATAGAAGCTTATTTGATAAAAATATGTAAATATAATCCTATCCCCGAATGTATTCATACTCATGAATGTACATGTGTATGTAGATACTAGCTTTTAATTTACGCACTCATGTATGTGTCCTATATTTGATGTGGTTTTCCATGATGTATGGGTGTGGGCATTTGTTCAAGTTCCATGAACACTGTGGATGTGCATCTTGCAATTGCTTGTGTATTTTCCATGTACTCGTCCTTAGGGAGACCGGCTGGTGACAGCAACAGGTATTCACTTCAATACAGTTATATATAACATAGCATAAATTGTAAAATGTAGAAGGGCTGGAATTATTCACTTCAATACAGTTATATATAACATAGCATAAATTGTAAAATGTAGAAGGGCTGGAATTATTCACTTCAATACAGTTATATATAACATAGCATAAATTGTAAAATGTAGAAGGGCTGGAATTATTCACTTCAATACAGTTATATATAACA
>JAODAG010057959.1:0-16819 GCA_027574785.1 Orphnurgus asper | reverse complement strand
ATATATATGGGTTTCTAAATGAGCATATGATGCTTTCTTAACCCTTAATAACAATAAACAATATATATAATATATATATATATGTAATTATAAACATATGATCATTTAGTGTGGAATATTGTAATAGTAGTGTGGACTTTATCGCAGATAAATTATGTCAGCTATAATTAAATGTTTACATTGTAATATTGCTTTATTAATTATTAATTTCTAAAAATATGTGCATACTCCTCCTCCCACACCAAAAAGTGTGGATGTCTTGAGATTGAGTTATCTGCATGTTACTTCATTAGTCGTTTTGATATATGGCAATGACACCTAGATTATGCATTCTTTGTTCGGAACAGAGAGGACACATCAAGTTGTATCTGGTGGGAGATTTCGTAATTTCTCTGATGTTGACAACGACCCTTGGTTGGGTTCCATGTGCCTTTACTGAGTGTATTGTAGTTAGTGTTGCCCACCGTAAAAGGTGTACTCCTTCCATCATGGTCAGCATAATGCTCTCGAATGCTCATGCGTCGAGAGAACTCAGTTAATTCCAACTTGATTGTGTCAGCCTGCATTGGTTCGGACTGTCACCAAAAATTAGTCTCAATTGAGAAAAGGATTGTTTCACTAAAACACAAAGTTAATGAAAATATCTATATTCATTTTACTTTTATCAACCTCATCTGCTTAAACAGGATTATGTTGGATCTTTTTACAGGGTGTCCAAATGGTTTCTTTGGTGAATCCTGTAGAGAGGAGTGTCACTGTGAGACTGATGCGTGTGATAAGGTTACAGGAGATTGTGTTGGATGCTGCACGAATCAATGGGTTAATGACTCTTCAGCAATATGCCAGGAAGGTTGGTTGATCTCTCTTGAACTGCTTAGAAGTTTACATGTGGTGTATTTGTTGTTCTTGGAGGGGTGCCCAACATGTCATGTTCATGCTCAATTTTATTCTCTTTCTAACCGGCGCCTTTGTTCAAGGTCGCCACAGAGTACTATTTAATTGAAGGTAACGGTTACGATGATAACCCATTCGGTTAGGTATGGCTATGTGCACGACGACATTACAGAGGTCAGACAGACGGTGGATGCTGTCCAATAATCTCAACACTAATATGACCTAAGAAGCTCAAAGATATTAGGCAGTGTGCTCAAATAGGTTGTAAGGGTAACTGGATTTAGGCATGCCCCACATGAGTTACTTCCAATTCCTTGCATAGCATACCACTATATCCTTATGAATCATTCCTACAATCTAGTTACCCTTCATATGGTGCTTCATCATACGGCCTACAAGGCTTCGCAGAATAATCTATTATGAACCCCAAGATCTTTTTCAATCTGAACTTCCTGAACATATAATTCAATCAATGTTATAATTAACTACTCATGACCAATATGTATGCTCTTACACTTGTCAACATAAATAACATTTGCTAATCATCCGACCACTTAAATAAATAAATATCATACCAATACCACCTTCCTGGCGTCTTCCTCAGAGAAACCTTCGCAGTACAGCTTTGCATCATCAGTACAGTTAGTAACATAATAATCCACTGAATCATTCATGTCATTACTAGAAATCATTAAGCAAATACCGGCACCAATGTGCGGCAACAAACTAGAGTCATCAGCCCAAACTGAAGTGCAGCCACTCACAAATACTCTCTGCGTTCTGTCACATAACGAATCCAATCACCAGACAATTCGGCTTAAGTAACATGCGTTTATGAGGAAATCGCTTTCCGGGATATTTACGAAAATGTCATCAATTAGAACCATTGTCAATGGAACTTGTAACATCTTCCAACCATGCCTTCGGATCTGTCTATTCCGCGCATTGCATACCGCACTCCAAATGGTCTAGCCTAACTGGAAGCTTACACAATTTCTCCCAAAATATGCCCATTGTCAGTTGGTAATCTAGGTCCAGATCATACAGACGCCACAGTGCGTCGGTAGGCTAACGGGTTGATGGTATTTTTTCTTGCACCCATTACACTGTATTACAGTTGCTCTAGTTTCAAAGTCTCAGAGCAGTGTTTGATGTGGCCATTCACGCTAGCCTCCCAATATTCACAAGACACTATACAACTAGTACCTGAGTTTTTTATATACATAGGCTACATATGACGAGTTAAAATTGTTGTCCCAAGAATTCGGAGCAGATTTTCACACCATTTTTGTAAAAATGTAATCATACTGAGAATCGAGATCAAGCGGAGTTTTTGGCCGCGCTGGTTCAGCTGAAGACACCTGCATTACATTACACATGACGGCGTCTCAGAAACAGGCAGGTTGTGACGTTAAAGTAATTAGGAACTATTACCAATGGCCTAAGTTGTCACTTATGATGTATAGCTACAACTTTGCATATTTTTAATTAATAAATTGCTTAACGTTAGTATTGTACGGTGAATTTATGAGAAATAAAATATGTTTTTATTAGGTACATTGAACGTATGGGATATTCATTCTCTTAAAATTGCAGGGCTTGTAAATGTTACTGGCACTTATAAAGTCAATCCAGGTGTTCCGTGGACACTTGCATGCTTGTCTGTCGAAGAAGCACATACATCACCACGTGACCAGATCTACATGTCTAGGTCTTCTCGAATCATCAATGATTCTGGAATAACTCGTGGCAGTCGCATGAACTCCGAAAGCTCTATATCTGGTTTCACTGTGTGGAGCAGACAATTCACTATCAGCAGTGCAAATAATACAGATGAGGTTTACTGTCAGCTCTTTTCCAGTGGACAGGGTATCTTAGCATGGTTAAATGTAACATTGTCCAATTATGGTAAGTCAATTATTGCAGTTCAATTTATTTGAAAAAAAATAGAATCCTGTCGTAAATATGTTAAGAGTTAACCCTGATCGATGTCTATAAAGTTATCATGCGAGTCTGTAACAATTGTATATATAGAATTATTCTAGTACTTATAGCGCAGAATAATTATAATGACTTATCTATAAACCATTGTACACCTTAGATACATAATATGCATACACAACAAAACTCAAACTCAAACTATTATTTCTTATTTTGGAGTATAACATTTTGGATTAACGAGTTCCCTCTAGTAGAATGTGTAGGTTTCTGCATTTGCTACAATAAAGGAGTAGAGGTAACGGTAATAAGTACAGGAACTAGTCAACTCACATTATCATTTTAAAATCATCGTTGAAATACGCGTACCACACATACTTGAGTGTACAGAAAGAAATACATTAATTTCGTGGAGTGAAATAATATTCTTTGCCAAATAGAAGCCAATAGTTTGGAATCCTGCACAATTGGAAAATCTGAACTTCTGATCCATAATTTATAGATTATTTACGACTTCCCACTACTAAACTATGAAAACCAACAGTACGATGCATACAATTTATTTTGAGTCTCTCCTTCAAAGGTTTTCAATATAAGAAGTTAATACATCAATTTGAATAACCGAGCGTGCCTCTTCAAACCTTCACACAGTTTAGAGTCAATTTATAAGTATTATGTTGACTAACATAACTTGCAAAAGTCGCTTTAATCAAATGGATAGAGAGTTTTTTATCGTTTTCATTGAAATCGGCAAAATTAATGGAAGAAAAACCTGCTACAAACAATGGCATCAAATTGCAGTGAATAATGAAAATAAATTTCTACATTTTGGTGCCTTCAACATACAGCGATCCATATTGCACAAGTGATATCCTAGACTATTATACGTGCATGTAGCTTCCGTTGCTTCAAGCGTGTGTGACAGGTGTACGATCGGGCTGTATTTTTTTTAAATCCGATGGCCACGCATGTCTACCGTAGTTTGACGATAACGAAGATCGCTATTGCACATTTACTCGTCGGAGAGCTAAGTAGTCGGTAAGCTGCGTCGTGTCGGGCCACGTAGCTTAATGAATTTCTGTACTGATTATCAATGTGTATTCAATTATTCCATGATAATGCCAACAAAGAAGAATTCATTTAGAAAACATAATTGAACGAAATGTATGTCAGTTATATCTCCATTTTAGTTGTACATCATACCAATAACATGAACGTTTTGATAGAACATAATTTAATAACATATATACATACCATAACCATAGAGATTTTCCATATTTTAATCAGAACTTCCAGTTCTGAGGACCGCCCCAAATTATACCAGGTCTCAGAACTCAGTTACCATCGGCTGGAAACCCTGGAATAAAGAGACTGATGGTGGTGATCCACCAGTGGTGGGTTACATATCATACTACAAAGAGGCTATATCCGATAGTTGGATCATTGGAAACAATGTATCAGCCACTCATCCCCTGTTGTATACAATCTCTGGTTTAGAAGAAGATACTTATTATACATTCAGTGTAGCAGCCGTCCGAGAAGGAGAAAAAGGGATGGGCCCTAGAGGTCCATCTGTAAAAATCAAAACATTTTGTAGTGGTAAGTTACGTCGTAGATGATTAGTCATGATACATGCATGCCGCACTTGAATGCCCTTTGTGTTTACTATTTAGCTCTTAAAACACGTTTCCACAGAAAATCAAGAACTTTAATGGCTTCATATTATACTGATGCAAGTGCTTCGTTGGTAGGATGCTGTCTGTGTGGAAACCTAATGTTACCAATGGAAATGGACAATATCCTTTCGGCCAAAAATTCAGTGCAAATGAGCTAAATCAAATATATGTATATATACATCATATATCAGGTTCATTTATAAACACATGTACCGGAATAATTATGGTGCCGTATAAGCTTAAATTACCTCATCTAGAGAATATTCAACACAATCACCATACATTATATTGTTCCACAGAGTAAATTGGTGATGTGTGTAACGACAGTAGATGCAAATTTAACTTTCAAGTCTCGTGAATCTCTTAACCTAAAAGTAGTTTGATCATATTATACCTAATATTAATTGAGTTTAATTACGTATTCTCTCAGCTGATTCAAATATTCTTTAATTTTATCGTATCAAATTAAATATTGTGGAAATGAGGAACAACCGATTTGAGTAGAACATGATTTTTGAAAATACTAAATAGGTTAATTATCTTTTCTGCGTTCTAGATGACTTCAATCCTTCAATTGTCGTCATACTGACCAGTGTTATTCTGGTACTCATCGTCGTAGTAGCTGTGGTTTTAATTCACAGGTAAGTGGTTTTACAGCATCACAGTGTGTTTATACCATACTTGATATAACACCTTAACACTGTTGTTGGTTAGCTACTTCTGGCATAATCCTCCATAAAACCAGTTGATTAATTCTGGAGTAAATATTTTTTGTATAAATTTAAGTTTTGCAAAGAAAGGCGAAATTTTCTTATTTAAAAGTTCTTATTTGTTAAAAAAAAACAACGAATTTTGTCGTTGGTCAGAAAGACCGTGACCACCGGTGAATAATAGAAGGTCAATGTAACGTCGCTTTTAGATGATTTCCTTCGATCACAGATTCACATCGAATAAACCTGATGGATTCCTACCAATCAACATTTTTCAGGAATAGTTGGGTAATATATATTTAGATGCAAAACCACCTAATTTGAAGAGCCCATTTACACTGTTTCATGTCGTCTAATCACCCATTTTACCCGTCTTCTAAGACAATTTTCTACTAAGAAGTGTTTGTTTATTTCCATTCCCCATCTTAGGCGAAAACAACTGCAACAATATGTATCAGCGAGGCTCTCTACATATACCAATCCTTTTTCTACGAATGACGAACATGGTATGTATTAACATATATGACCGAACTCATGAATGAGAGATACTATATGCCCCTCAAAAGGAGCATATGCTATAAGTGGAACTATACCATAAACATGGTTCATATTCTTATTTCCTCGCTCTTTTGAGAGTTGCTAGTGTAATACTGCCCCTTCAATTATGTCAATGGGCAACATGTTTGCGTTTACCCAAAAGTACTCAAATGATCATGCATCACTACCACAAGCTCGGGGAAGTCGGCGAAAATCACTTATATTATACCTCAAGGTTACAATTAATTCAACAGTAAACGATTATTCTTAATGAGAAATATAATTCAATATGGAGAGTCACAAAATGCACTTCAATAATTCCTCAAGGAGAGGTATACATTCATTACATTAGCGACAATAATTACTAAGGAGAAACATTCAAGCCAATGACACTTATATTGTTCCTCAAACAGAGGCATAATACTATCAATACGATGGTCGAAAATAATTATCATTAATAATGAGAAACATAGTTCCATCTGTACGGACAACTTCAAAGGACGCAATATCCGTAATTCTCACAAGTTAGTCAATGGGAATATACAACATTCATGACATAAAACACTGAGAATTATTCAGAAAATGCAGCATCTAAAAAGGAGAAATCAATTCAACTATTACAATATCAAAAATATCCGCAATTCCCTCTAGAGATATATGTTCCAACAGTTCAATTTGCTAGGTCATATTTTTCCAGGACAGACAAATTGTTTGCAATTACGTAAATGAGAAGCAAGTATAACCAATGCAACGCATGTTGTAACTCGAAGAGCGACACATTTAACATAGTAGACCCACGGTTACTATTGCCCAAAGTTTTCTGTTACTACTAAACATTGAAGATGATCAAATATACAATCAAAACCTATTTGACTTCGAACATGATGAAATCTGTTTCGCCCTAAATGACCATTTTGTGTTATTGCTGTGATTGATTATGAATGTGAATAAGAATGTAGAATTTTTTACAAATTTAAACAATCTTATGGTCAGCCCAACTGTAAGATAATTTCACTTATTGTGAGTTTTACATTTTCCAGAGTTCACTTACAAATGGAACGGACCGCGTTTTGTGATTTGACGGCCGTCTCATCCTGAAATTAAGTAGAGCATTAAATCACATAATGAAAAGTAAAACAAAAGAAATATACATAGCATGACTCAAACATAAATGATATTATTGTACTTTTGTTATTTTTTTCTTGTTGTGTCAGCCGATGCAGGATCAGGCAGTGTCTCAGATCCACCTATACCACTTTCTTCAATTCGCCCACCTACCACATCTGATACAAATGATGAGGGATCATCGCCTCTAAATCCTCTCGTCCTTTCTCATGTGGACCCCTCACAGGGGCATGGAAGAACTCAAGAACGCCCTTTACCGGATGATGTCTATGTAAACTTACCTAGACCAGTCTTGGTGTCTGATCTTCCTGACTACTACAAAGCGGAGAAAGACAACTTTAAGAATGAATTTCAAGCGAGTTTATATCTTCTAGTTTCAGGGAGGGTATCATCGATCATGTAAATTCATAAAGTACAAGTTACAAGCCTAACAATGTCATGAATTTAAAAGATCCATGTAGTCGTGCATTGGCTAGGAGTATATGTATATACTTCAAGGCGGCTTAAATGCAAATCGAGAATGTGATTACCGTGTTGTCTAATACTGTAGTTTGATAGGAAATTACATATCGAACTTATTATTTTATAACAGCTTCTGAAGGCGGGCCAACATTTTCCTTGGACTGTCGCTAGTAAGGCAGAAAACAAGAAGAAGAATCGATACAAAAAAATGCATACCTGTAAGTTACATCAGATATACGTACATTTAATCTTGTAACTTATAGAAGATTTAAATTTCAAATAGAAAAGAAAAAATATTCTACTTTTGATATTTTGGTTTGTGGCCATATATGTTGAGCTCCTGCCTCGAAAAGTTTGGCTTTTCGCGGCAAATACTAGCTCAACAAATATCTTAGGTTGTCTCAGAGCGCATTTAGACGTTAATATAACTTGTTTACTAAAATAGTATACCTTTCCCCTTTGCATTCTTCAAGTTATTCATCTGGCAAGTATGGTTGGGAATGTGATGTATTAGGTTTTTCCTATGATTAACGGTTTTATGGAGTCTTATTGGTTAACGTTTGTAAACGTTGATAGTGAAATGGTAAATCGTACAAGCACTCATCATAATATTGGCTCAAATGTTCCACAGTTGTCGACATGTTTCATTCAGCATTGATCAGTCTCAACTAACGATGATAGAACAATGCACAATTTACGGTTGGTTTCATGCCACTAAGTCTTTAGTTTTGCTCTTATCTCAATTGTATACCTCTTTGAATGATAATGTTATCAATTGTTTATCAATAAAAGAATGGTAAAGAATTGGACATGTCTTATCTTTTAAACGTTATTAACTGTTTTTAAGGTTTACCCATCATTGCACATTTGAAGTTATTTATTTAATCAAATGTATTGCTGTGTTCTATCAAGATGACCACAGTCGTGTTGCCCTGGAAAAACTGGTTAACGATGAACATTCTGACTACTACAATGCATCTTACATCATGGTATGAAACTTCATGTGTGACATGAAATATTGTTAGCAATTTATTTTATACGATTAACTATTGCATGTTTATGGCTCATATTCTCTTTTCGATTTTGTCTGGTAAACTAATACAAAAGATTCGGTATGGAGGAGAAAATAAAAAAGTAAGACCAAAACATTTTCCAGTTAACTATTATTCATTTAACTTATGGAAAATCATTTTACTAGCTGAATATATGAGCTGGAAAAGGTATGTTCCCTAACTCTAATAAACGCTAATTCGTGAAAGTGTTCTTCTTGTAAGCTAACCTTCATCGATGCTTGGCTCCACTAGCTTCCGTTGTGTCGTTACTGAACGTTTTATCAACAATCAGACAAATCAATGACATTTATTATAATAGTAAGCATAAACGTATGGAAAGGGATTTCTTCCTGATGCGGGTAGCACTTTGCACAGGTGGTGACCATTAGAGTCTGAGCCTACTGAAATTGTGGACACCACACTAGTATGTCAATTGAGAAGATATCCCTGCGTTAAACCTATACAATGACTTTCTCAATAGGACGATCGTCCAGTTTAATACCGTTTTCTTCATTAGGCTGTTTCTCTAACGTTTGAAGCGTTTTGTCTAATAATTATAAGTATTACATCATCATGGAACTATTGGCTTAATTATGAAATATGTCACCCTAATGTCACATTTGTTCCTTACTACAGGACGAAAATGATGAGCGTTCTTTTATTGCTTCACAAGTTAAGTATTACTCACTTTATGATCAAAACATAACTTTATTAATTAAAATGCTTGAAACACTCAATTCAAAAGAACAAGCGATATTACAGTACAGTATACATATTGTATATTTCATACAACCATCCAAACCATTCAGTATCTATAGTTATATACCTAGAAATAATTGAAATACGTGGCGTGATTTAAACAGCTTTAATATTAATATTGAATGACCATGATAATCAACTCTGGAACCCACTGACTAAACATCCGTTATTATTTATTTGGTTTATTTATTCTATATTTTTTGGCAAAAAATCCCGCACGATTTAAGTTATCCTTACGAGGGATGGATGGTGTTTTCGATATAAATACTACAAAGGATGATCTGCATTTTTACTAATAATATGTGATTGAATTAAGTCATTGAATATTCAATGTTTTAACGAATTGTAATACTAGTTTGCATATTTGACAAATATTCTGTCACAAGCAACGACTGCATGTAATCTTACATTTAGCAATAACTGATTCTTCTGCCAGACATTTGCAACTAAATTCAAAATAGATTTTCTAAATGAGGGAAGATTAACATGTTAATATGTATTGAAGACCTATCATAGATTCCATTTTAGCGGGTCATTCAGTTTAAGATCACGTTGTATCAATTGTTATAGATGATGTTTATCTGTACTGCTATTATATTTCACCTACTACAGCGCCAAATAGTTCTTCTGTAGATGATTTCTGGAGGATGATTTGGCAAGAGCAAGTATCTACGATTGTCATGTTGGCCAACCTGATTGAAAATGGAAAGGTGAGCTCCCGATTGATGGTCAAATGAAGGATGTTATTACAGGAAATCCTCCTCTTCTTAATGCTGTCAAAATATTCAGAAAATGCACATTGAAATTATAAAAAAATGTCCGGCATTTGATACTGCTAAATGGCCCAACGTCATGGAAATTCTGCAGAAACAATATCTCGAACAACTGTCAACAGGCATGAGGATGTGTGAGATATGATACAACTAAATTGATTGTTAATCATGGTAAATGTAATCTACTGTGTAACGTCTAAAACATCGAGAAATATATACGTGTTATGTTGTATCGAAAAAGGATTACGCCGCAAAACGAAATAATTCCCTGCTAATCTGCCAGTATTACGCCACACGTTACTGTTCCACAAGATACAAGATCGTAAAAATACTCGTTTAAAAAGGCATATCTTATAAATTTAACAGGTTATTGTTTGGAATGATGCATAACTTAATAACATAATGTGAAAAAGTCAATATATGCAGGACTTTCGTATTTCAAAAATCAAATATGCTATTATATTGTAATGTAAGAACTCTGATTTATGCTTCTCCCACATTATACCCAAATGTAAAGTAACAAACATTATTTATCATACGACATAAGCCACTTCACAATTGCCATGCATGCATTTACTAATGCCAAGCCCATGATCCTTTATAAAATAAATCACACTTTCTACTAACCCCATCATTGTAATAGCGCAGGTAAAATCTAGCCAGATCAAATCAGTCCTGCAGCAAGTTTGAAAGAACATATGAGGCCACCGAAATGTATAAGTTAAGGTGGGTTGCACACAAAAGGGCGCAATATATGTATACATCGAGCGCAACATGTTGCGCTAACAAATGGAACAGAAAATGTTTAGTCCCAGTCACATCCACATAAAGGATTAGAATCAAGTTAAAATTGCACGCCCTATGAGGCTTTGAATTGGCTCTGCATTCGTGCAGTTTAAGTGGACGCGCAAGATGAGGAGGGAGCATGCAAATACATGTCATTTAATGACATTCGATCACTTCCGTTGATAAATGATAACAAATCCGTACGCAATTTGCACGCAGTGTAACCGCATGGATTAATCCGGGGTTACTAAAGACGCCTTTAAATGGAGTCCGAGCAGACCATGTCTTCTGAGTTTGTCCTGTAGACACTGAATTCGCAGTTCGATAGTTAGCCTAGAATATCAGTATAACGTACACAAATAGAATAAACCTTTTTGGCCATATGATATTATTGATATTTCAGGATCGTTGTATCCAGTATTGGCCAGAAAAAGAAGGTTACAGTAAATCGTTTGGAATGACTGTAGTCTCGTTAGCGAAGATCTCTCACTTTGCTGATTTCGATGTCAGAGAGCTACATATAATAAAGGTATGTTTTTTCTGTTTCAGTAATGTTTTCTTGGGGCGGATCTGCCATCATTTGTATACGAAGGCCAACATTACCAACCTGAAAGATATTAACTGACAGACAAACACATAGTTTCACCTATGTACTGGTGTTGGCTGAAGGGGATTCTTTGTAGTTATTATAACTTGGAATTACTATGACAATGGTATACATCGAAAAATTGAGACTTTGTTGTAACCATCTTTTATCGATTTACAATATTAGCCATCTGAATGCAGATGTACGTGACGTGCATGAGAGTGATATACATCGAAATGGAGACTAAATTGTAGCATTGCAAGTTTATTTTTCACTAAGATGAAAGTTAATACAATAAATAAACGTGCAATTGGAATGAACTCTTAATTCCTTGTCTGCGAAACAAAAAGTAACAACACTACTTAGATATTCGAAATGATGCCATTATGGATAAATAACAAACGATTTGTTTACATTCTTCTATTTGGAGCTCTATATTCTTATGAAACCGTTAAATAATCACTCAGAGTGTATTACGCTGTGTCGGATTTTACCGTTGAATTGCATTATGGGATACTTGTATCGTAAATCTTCTACTTGTAGGAGACTGAGATGCGTACAGTGTATCAGTTGCACTACATGAGTTGGCCGGATAAGGACATCCCTTCCGACCATTTTCCATTAATGGAACTGATCAAGTACACGAAGCTTCTCCAGATTGGAAAATATGGCCCGATCCTAACTCACTGCAGGTTAATCTCCTAACTGTTTATGCATCCCTTACATATATTACTTCATATCGAATTATTTGCTTGGAGTCTTCTTCATTACATTTACATGTCAATTAAATCACATGGCTTTATACAGTTTAATTACTTTTAGTTGATTGTATATGGTCTGGTAATATTATGATTGATTAAAATTATGCTCTGATTATATTTATATTTTAGTTTGATGTTCATATCCAGAGGATTAGCTGCCTTAACATATAGTGGTCATTTACAGCGTTGTCTCTAACATTATAGAAAGTCAAACAATCGTCACAAGAAGGATAACCTTTCGAATAGCACTTTGGCCTCCCACGAAGCCCCTTTTTGAGAATTGCGATGTCCAATAGCATAGTTAATTGATGGCTTGAAAATTGGTAGAATTAACGCACTACAGAAAATGTATTGTAAATGTATTAATTTTTTTAGTTTAAAATATATCACACAGTGTACCATGTATATATTACATACGCTGCTGCATAATTGCTTGTTTGATCTTCATATTAGATGTTGCGGTTCACTTGCTGCGTGTGTAAATCTGTGTATAATGGAATAGTGTTACAATTGTAAACCTCTCTTTCTGCATGACTGAATCAATGCACTATTGAAATCCACTGCAGATCTCAGTTAATTATGCCTTTTTGCAAAATTGATGGTTTGATAAACTTAGCATTATTTTGATAATCCATGCTATCACATCTCAATAAATTCGTTTTCATCAGCGCCGGTGTCGGCAGGACAGGAACGTTCATCTCCATTTACTGCTTGATGGAAGTCATCAAGAAAGAGAGAGACATCAGTGTTTATGAATTTGTAGAGAAAGCCAGAAGAAACCGCATCAACATGGTCCAGACAGAGGTAAACATGCATTCTGTAAAGAATATTTACCACTAAGTAACTGTATCGCCGCATAAATTGCCAAGCTAAAATGCAAGTTTAATCGAAAGTTATTGAAAGCAGCAGATACTCACTTATTGCAGCCATGAATTAAACCATTCATGTTTTCATATATTTCGATATTTTAGTTACAATTGAACTGAATGTAAATGAATGTAAGAACAAACCAATTTTCAGATACCAACATAAATGTTAAAAACACTTAGGTATTACGAGGAGAAATCTGAAATTAATCTGAATTGCGTTCACTTCCAACAAGTTTTACACTTAGTCGTGTCCTAAATTTCCTTACTGCTTGACTTCATATTGATAACGTATAACGCAAGGAATGAGGCTGGTCATGGAGAAGTAAAGAATTGTTATTAGGATAGACCGACTATATGTATTACAACATTCAGGTAGATTCCTTTTTTCCATAATAAACCATTGTAGATTGAGCTATATTTTGGGTTGTGATGGAAAGCATGTGAGTTCATGTTAATCTAGTTAGGCACATAACTTATTGTTTATTTTTACAGAGGCAGTATGCATTTGTCTACAAGTGTTTAGTTGAAGTTTACCAGGCCAGATGCACAGACATATCATCTGGCCTCCTGCTTCAGTACAACGTTGAATCAAAGAAAGAATCTCTGGCTGAAGAATTTCATGTGAGTGTTTTAGACTTGAAAACTCTCATTCACAAACACCTCGACGTGCCAGGCCACCATAAACAGTACCTACACATACACATGAATGTCACATCATGAATATCATCTATAAATAGTTAGAACTTTATAATGAGTTCGCTACGAAGAAGCTCATTGTCCATTTGTCAATGATTTATTTACCATGAGTAATTAATTGATCATTTACATTTACTTTAACAGCTTCTCGGGGAATCTAAGCAACAAAGAAATGTTATTGCATGTGGAGACCAGGCCACGTCGGAGAAGACACGCTTCCAAGATACTGAACCAAGTATACTATCCTTTACATATGTTTCAAGATAGTAACGTCACGTATTTCGGTCTATGATATAGTATTTTAAATTATATTTCGCAATTTTCGATGTTTTGTTTGATTTCAAAAGGCAAGAATAGGTAGGGACAGTTAATTATTGATGTTTTAATGTTTGTTTGATTTCAAATGACAAGAATAGGTAGTGAGAGTTAATTATTGATGTTTTAATGAAATGTTGAAAGAATAAATATTTCGAGGAATTCCCTAAATGACTTTAGAATGTTCGTTGCTTCAATGTTACTGTTGTAGAGTTTGACAATGATTTATTTGCGTCTATCTGCGCTTAAAACATTATTATCCTCGGAAATCTTCATTTAAGGAAATAAATCTCTATTTCCTTTCAGATGACAGCGGTTGTGTTTTCCTGACAAGTGAGGCAAGCGCTGGTTTTTCGAATTACATCAATGCAACAATATATAGAGTGAGGAATGTTCCTTTTTTCTTTCTGCTATTGAGATCTTTGTTTCATCACATGTTAAAACAATGGATGTAAACAAACACCCGTGCCGAAAGCCTCTCCTGCTTTAACATGTTATTTAAAAGAACGGTGTTAAGCATATTTATATATTGGTATGTTATGTCCGCTCCTCCATGTTGTATGTTACGGGCTGGTATTCCGGTAGGTCTTGCCTTGGGGGATTTTTAGATACTCCAAAGAAGTAGCCAGCAGAAAGTTCACGTTGATTCGTTCTTCGTCTCTTTTGTTTTACTCGGAATAGCCACGTTAAAAACAGTATTGAGAACAATTATCAGAACAAATTATAACCCTCGATGCTTAAAACCGAACTTCTCTTCTCGAAGCTTCCAGATCTCTAAAGCCACGAGGGTCTTGGAGACACCCTGTGCCAAGCACGTACAGAGTGACGCAATAATGACGTCGTCACATTGTGATTGGCTAATTAGTATCACTTAGCTGTGGGGAGCCAATCACAAGTAATGCCTAGCGTGTCGTAAGGGAAAACTCCCGAAGTTACGCAATATAAACTGGTTTGGACCGGTTTTACTGCTGGGCCTTTTGTTTAACTATATATGAAACTGGTAAAACATTCTATTTCTGGCCCATTATTCGGGTAGCGAGAAAACAGGTGAGAAAGAATGACTGACCTCCGGGCTATAACGTATTCCTTAACTTTAATACTTAATATTTCACAACAATATGCCTTCGTGTTTTAACACTCAAACATAATTATGTTAAATTCGAGTCGCGTTTGGAAGCCACTTGTGGTAAAACAGAAATATGGGGAGCTTGTAGGGGATTTGTAGGAAATTTTTAAAACCAACAATTAATTGCATTTTCTGCATACATGAATTTTCACCAGAGCCTGCGAAAGAGAGATGGTTTTATCTCCACCCAATCTCCACTGCCAAATACTGTTGAAGATTTCTGGCGTCTCGTATACGACTGGAAGTGCCCCCTCATCGTGATGCTGAACCAACTTGATACCAGCGAAGTGGTAAGCAAAATGGAATTTGGTGAATGTCATGGATGCATCAAATTAAACCTTCAAAAACATCGTGATACAGATTCTGTAATATTCATAATATATGGATGAATGAATATCTTCGAGTGAAAGTGAAATGAATCTTGACAAAATTGCAACACTCATGATTAACCTTGAAATTTTCTGATCAAAATGAGTTTTGACTAAACTGACTAATGACTTTCTTACAACGGCTTTAGAAGATTGAGTAAATTCGGAAAAGTAAGACATTTTAGTTTTCCTTCCAATACACAGGAGCAATATAATGAATGAACTCTCAATTAAAGTTTACTAGATATAAAGCATCTGTCATCGACAGTCTCCAATATATGAAACAACTCTCGTTAGAGTCTCCTAGATATCTCTCTTTGGCAGCCTCCTAGATATCAAATAGCTCTCTTTGGCAGTAGCCTGGATACGAAATATATCACATTGACAGTCTCCTAAATATGAAACATCTCTCTTTGGCAGTAGCCTGGATACGAAATATATCACATTGGCAGTCTCCTAAATATGAAACATCTCTCTTTGGCAGTAGCCTGGATACGAAATATATCACATTGACAGTCTTCTAAATATGAAACATCGCTCTTTGGCAGTAGCCTGGATACGAAAAATATCACATTGACAGCCCCCTAGATATGAAACATCACTCATTGACAGTCTCCTAGATATGAAACATCACTCATTGACAGTCTCCTAGATATGAAAAATCTCTAATTAACAGTCTCCTATTTGTAAGTATTTTATAAGTACATTAAGAAATTTGATATGATAAGTGCTCTTCTATTGCTCTATATGAAATGATAAGTAATGTTAGTTCTCTTCCATTTCTACGCTATATCATTATCTGAAGTTATTTGTTATATCATTATTTGTTAGCTTTTGTTATATTATTTCTCTTCTTAATGTATTTTGATTGCAGCCGCGTAGTGACTTTTCAACTTTGCATGTTCATAACAACGTAATATTGCTTTAGAATTTACTAAAACATTTTCAAGTGTAAATATGCTTCTATTGAATGCACACTTCTCTCTATATGTTTACATCCGAGTGTACTTCTCTGAATTGACATTTAATAAACAAGAGTTGTTAATAGGGAAAACATGTTGGTATGCTTTATTATCGTTGATCTTACAAACTCTCAACGAAATCTACTATCTACATCTACTATTTTGAATTACAGACAATCGTTCAGTACTGGCCTGATGAAGGAACTATCCAGTACGGTAACATGATGGTCTCGTTTAGAAATATACATAAATACCCCAATCACTTCCACCGAAAGTTGGAAGTATCTCACAGTAAATCACAGGTAAGTAGAAATACAATCACTTTTCCTGATTTTTGCTAAAAAAAGCAAACTATTTTACATATATAGCTGCGACTCTTTATAATATATATATATATATATATATATATATATCATATATATAT
>JAODAG010057738.1:0-16835 GCA_027574785.1 Orphnurgus asper | reverse complement strand
TGATATATATATATACATCTATCTATCTATATATATATATATATCTCTATCTATATATATATATATATCTATGTATATCTATATCTATAGATATCTATATATATAGATATATCTATAGATATCTATATATATAGATATATCTATATATATATCTATATGTATATATCTATATATCTATCTATATCTATATATCTATATATATATATATATATAGCTGTTGAAAAGTTAAGTCTTAACTTAGCAACCTTACGAAGAATTAAGAAGCAAGTTGAAGTGATGTGCATAATTTGAGTGTTGAACTTCAACTTTTATTGAGCCAAACACCAAGACTTTTAGCCGAGATAGCGAATCTAATGCAATCATTCGAATTAATGAATGTGCCACCAATGTTGATTTCATGCAAAACGGTGTCTGGAACAACTAAATGATTTCCGTTTTACTAGCATTAAGGCCAAGAAAGTTACATTTCATCCAAGAATTCAAAACAGAGAAACATCGATATATATCATGGGTTAAAACCCGCACTTGAAAATTAGGGGAGAAAGCCTTCTATACTTGACGATCATCAGCATACCCTTTAATATGAAAACCAAGTTTAAGAATTTCCGCATACAACAACCGAATATAAATATTAAACAATACAGGGCCAAGTACAGACCCTTGTGGAACCCTATAAGGTATATCAAGACAATTAGAAAAGCTTTTACCAATTTTAACTCTGTGTTCTGCCAGTAAGAAAGGATTTGCACCAATTATGAGCCACACCGTGAATACCAATGTCATGATAGAGAAAGGTCAGGAGTATTTGATGATCAACAGTGTCAAAGGCAGCACTAAGATCTAGAAGGATAAGAGAAACAGCTTTACGATCAGATGCAACCAAAAGGTCATTAACAATCTTCAAGAGAGTTGTCTCATTACTATGACCCTTTTTATAGCCAGATTGATGAATGATATGGAGGTTATTTAAGTGCATATGGTTATTTAACCTTTTCAAGACCACTCTCTCAATGAGTTTACCGACAAACGAAAGATTAGAAATAGGTCTATAATTATTTAGTTTTTCTTTGTCAAAAGTCATTCTTTTAATTATGGGTGTGATGTCGGCATTCTTGATGCCATCAATCGATCAGAATGATGAAAATGTATGAATATATTCATAAATATATATATAAATATATACATACGTATACATATATATGTATACATATATATTTATATATATACATATATATATATATAGGCTACGTCTGTGTAAAAATATATATAAACTAGTCTTCAGAAACGTTCTACTCATTAGAAAATTAAAGTTACTCGCTGAGTGGCATCATCCATCCTGCAAGGTTGCATAACAACGTTTACAAATAATGAAGACGAAAAACATGAAATTTTTGATGCTATTTATTCAAAGGACTACATGAGATAATTCAGGAGAGTCAACCAATTACTGTTTGGTCCTTCTGGCAACTAAGGGCCCGCGCTGCACTGTATAGCAAATGTTTCTCAACTAGCTTTACAGATAAACCTAGTTGCACAAGGACCAAATGGTGTGATATGCATATTCACCAATTGGGATGTAACACAAGACCACAAGTTTCTTAACATTCCTGATGAAAATATGCAACTTTTTCCCATCAGCAAATGGTTAGGAATTCTCTCTTATATTTGAGGACAGAGCATGGGGGTGGGTGTTCCTCCTATAATTCAGATAGATGGATTGTTTGATTTCCTGACTTTTTCCAACCTTGGAAATTATTGCATGAATTGCCTAGGTTGTACCATATCAGACACAATAGAGGTCAACATCATTACACCATAAAAAAGTCTCAACTTTTCAGATAACATATGTTAACGATAAGGCATTAATACATGATAAAGATAAAAGATGAAATACAATTTTATAAAATCACATCAGTAAAGGAATAACAGGATTACAATCACCAAATATCTGTCCACTTGATATCAGTAGATTACACTTGGGTTTTATTAGATCTTCATGAATCGTTTGGTTTGAATCGAATGCATGCATAACTAGCGAGTAACTAGCAACTAACATAACTAGCAACTAACGAGTAAATATCATTTCATCAGCCAAATTAAAAAACATTTAAACCACAAATTGTGTGCCGACAACTATTGAACTGGATGTTATGGGGAAATTTCATCATTCGGAAAGGAAAGAAACAGTACAAAATCTCTTTATAAACCTAATTAGGCATCAGCTTATCATCAACCAATAGCAACTCTTCCGCCACAGCAGGCCGGGATATCTGGGGACCGCATAGTGTGGGTCGCTGACCATGTCTACCTCAGACTGGCCCCTTCTTGAAGCGCATATCAAAAGGTCACAACCAAAAGTGTCTCCGACTAGAACAGAATAATGAAGGGTGAATTCAAAAGGCAAAAATTGTAATGTTTCTCACACGTGTATATAATTCAAATAAAGAATCCATGTCAGACACTGACAATAAAACTACTGCAAGTAGTATAATTTACTTCAATAGTTTGCTTTAATAATTTGCTTTAATAGTATGCTAATAATAATTCGCTATGCCACCACTACTGAATTGTTCATGCTTTTGCCCAAAGAAAAAACCCAAAACGAGACAAAAAGGAAGGAAAAACGACAGACAAGGAACACGGAGGATTAATCGAGTCCCTGTGACGATTCTTTGTGACGCTTCTTACGCCGACATTTTATGGCGACCCCTCCAGGATCGCGGTGTTGCCTTCGTCTATGCTCCTCCGCCCGTTAGGGCTTGTGCAATGACCAGCATGGCCACAAGTACGAAGAGGGTCATCTTGTTAACAGCCGCACCGCCATCATCACACCCAGTTGGGTTTTGGGCTTCAATACCCTCGATGTACTCCTTACTGAGCCATTTATCGTAAGTATCTTTGTTACCAACGTCTTGCAGAGTGTTGGTAGAATCTTTGAACAGGAGATCACTGCCCTCGTAATCAGATGAGTCGAAGAGCTTGAATGTGCCGTCACCACTGTTGTCGTCACCAAACCTAGTCTGAAATAGAAATCGCAAAATTTGACTGATAAATTGCATAAACTCGTTACCTTTGATAGCATGCTAAAACTCAGGATGAAATATTACCCCATTCACAAAAGAGATTTTGTGTAAATAATATACCTTAGATCAAGTTAATTTACAATTCCTGTAATGTTAATCACAAAAGATAATTGTTAGCAGTCAGTAAACTACACAGCTACACATAAAGTTAAGCTCTAATTGTATCAGTATATATAGATCAGTCAAATATATGAACACTATATTTTTACTTGCCCAATCAGGCAGGTCAACCTAAAGAACTAACTTGCCCGCACTAACTTCCCCGGGCAACCGTTAAATGTTTGATCCCTGTAATGATACAACGACCAAAATTTGATGATGATTACATACATACCTGTCCGTCAATAAACACATTCTTGATGGTGTCTTTTTCACTGTCACTCTTGTCTCCGGAGGTCATCAGCGCATGGGAAGATACCTTACTGAGACTACAACCCATGGTCCATTGATCGCCCGTCTGTCTCGTACCATCTGGGCAGAGGTAAGAATACTTGGCTTGATCAGCAGCATCAGGAAAGGTATCCGACACAGTCACATGTTTTACAAATGCAACGTCCCCTGCACCATCCACGAGACAACTACAAAGACGTATGGCAAAAAAAAAAAGAGTTAAGAATCTGCTAACCTGAAAGTGGGAATGAGAATTCTGTCCCTGACTAAGAAGCAAAGTATCTTTCAAATCATTAAGGTTTACATAATGCAGAATTCCTAATTCATGAAGTAAACTATCTTTCACTTCAGCAGGATTACATTATGCAGAATTCATAATTGTTACAGAATTTTTTATCAACAAGTTTACATAATGCATTCATAATTCATCATGTGAAGTATCCTTCAATTCAGTAAAGCTATGTAATCCAACTTTCATAATTCATGACGCAAAGTACCTTTAACATCAGTAGGGTTACATAGTGCATTCATAACATTGATGAAGTATAGTATCTTTCATTTCAGTAAGGTTGCATAATGCAGCATTTATAATTGAAAAGTTTCTTTCACATCAGTAAGATTACATATGCAGCATTCATAATTCACGCAGTAAAGAATATTTCACATCAGTAATATGATGTAATGCAGCTTTTATAATTTACTTCAGTAAGGTTGCATAATGCAGCATTCATAATCCATGAAGTACAGTATCCTCCATAGCAATATGGTTACATGTTGCAGCATTCTATATAAAGTAAGCTATCCTTCACAGCAGTAAGGTTATGTAATCAGCATTCATAATTCACAAAGTAAAGTATCTTCATATCAGCAACGTTGTATAGTGTAGCAGTCTAATTGTGCAGTATCTTTCACTCCAGTAAGGTTACATACTGCACCATTCGTAAGTCATGAAGTAAAAAAAATATCACATCAGTAACATTATGCAGAATTCATGAAGCAAAGTTAACTTTCAAATGACAAAGGTTACATAATGCAGCAATTAAAACAACGCTAACACAACCTGAAAGCTCCGGAGTAGTCGTAGTAAGGTTCATGGTCGTTCCGGACACAAAAGTCGTCCCCTTCGCCGATGCAGAGCTCACACAGGGATGCAGGATTTGAACCTTCTGGGTTGTACTTCTCACTCAGTGCTCCTGGGGCACAGCTCTGAGAGAAATAGTCACCTGGTGAAATTAAAAAAAATTGGTTACTATACACCAGCTGGGATTAATAAATGTTGTTTTCTCCGTCTGTGAAAAAATCAGAGAAATACTTATCTATGTCATATTAGCAAACAGTGCATCGTCTGTATTTTGCCTCAGCTTTAATAAGCTTTCTTGTTGGGGAAAATTAAATTCGAAAAGTGTCTACTTGATAGCGAGCAATGAACACTCAAGTGTTCAAGTGAAGTCCCACTTAGGTACTTAATGCAACCTTTAAAGCACATAATGCAACCTTTAAAGCACATAACTTGGATAAGTATATTTCATGCCATTCAGTAAATTGACATGAAGGATTCATCAAGTATCTTTCAAAGTAGTAAATTTACATAATGGAACATTCATAATTCATAAAGAAAAGTATCTTTCACATCAGTGACATGTCATAAGCAGTGATAATTAATAATGTAAAGTATCGTTCATATTAGTAAATATATAGAATGCAGCATTCATGAAGTAAAGTATATTTCATATAAGTGAGGTTGCGTAGTGAAGCATTCATAATTCATCAAGTAAAGTATATTTCATATCAGTATGCATGGTTTCATGATGTAGCAGTCAGAATTCATAAAATGAAGCAACTGCCTTTCATATTAGTAAAATTAACAGAATGCAGCATTCATAAAGTAAAATGTATTTCACATCAGCAAGAGGGCAGACTGCTAAAACGTTTCTTCAAAGGCACTACACAAGTTGGCTGGCTGTTGACTGCATTGTCTGCACTGCAAAGGACTCCTTTTGGCTAAGAACAAAATGACTGCAGTAGCAAATAATGATCTCAGCCCCCACAAGATGTGCAATGTGAAGAAACTATTTTTGTTCTCAAGCAAACATGAAAATAAATGTTCAACAGAAGTTGCACAATAAAGGAACATACCCACTGCTTGAGCAGCGTCACAATTATCCAATGATAATTGGCCTCTGTCGATGAGGAAACCAACAGGAACGATCCATCCGGAGGTTTTCATAATTCCAGTGTGGCAAGACTTCTTTCCCTAAAAGTAAAACAATACCATATAGACACCCATAATGTGGTCATTTTATTTTACTGCTGCGTTACTATCGGCACATTTTTACAAAAAAGCTCATGGTCTCTTAACGACTGAAGATGATTTCACCATAGACAGATTATCAGGAAAACGTATATAACTTGTATTACACACCGAATCAAGTGCCTCCAGGGCATGCATTTCACCAGGAGGGTTAAAAATCCCCCCATTATGTAAGGAGAGAAAAAAAATAGCATTTTACCTTGATAACATACACAAGGTGTAGACGGCCTCCACTTGCCTTGATCCGTCAACTTGAAAGGTACAACTTATAGCAATTCGAAGGCTGTCGTTTCAAAACTGAACACAATACGAGCTGCTGACCCCATGTTACAAGTGACTTCAAGTGAGTTTTCAAATCCATGAGAACTGGCACTTGTTATGGGGTTGCGTTACTGTTGCATATTCACTTGTTGCTGGAGTAGATTTGTAGAATATACTATATTACTATATACCACATTCAATCCTCATCCCATCTTTTCTTTTTATGCATCAACACGTTCAGAAACTCTTTCTGCCAGAATACAAATTCTTTACATGTCTATTCCGTAACAGGCACAAGTACAGCTAGTTTTGAGTATAAATTCCAGAAGAACTACAACCAATGAGTACATATGTGTATATAAGCACAAGTACAAATGTGAATGTCATAGAGTATGAATTTCATATCGATCAATAAAATTTGTTTTTAAGAAAGGTCGTCACCAAAGAAAGAACCTGGGCTCCAAAATCTAAATAATGGCAGCACATGCCACGGAACCATAATGCCAAACAGATTCACTTCCCAGCCAAATCCAGACTTTGATCGGTCTGTTACCTTTGCCTTTGTAAAGCTTGCACAATTTGATACAACTGCACATACTGGGTCTAGTATTATGCTCACTCTCTTGCGAAGGACAGATATGACCCAAATACTGACGGAGGAGTCGATGGAACCTCCCTTACTTCATATTAATAACCCACCTAACCTCCGAAACTCATAAAAAATCTCTAACCCAGGCAGCACACCTTGCTAACAGTGACTCGCTTTCCTGTGGAAGTTTTTCAAAAGGACTTTTATCCTTATCTGCCTTTCTCTGCAGTGTATACAAGACAACCAGTCCTTGATATATTTGTAGCCTTCTGCAAGTAATTATGTTTAAAGCTCAATGGACATGTTAGAATTGATCAGTCCTTGATAAATTTGTAGTCTTCTGCAAGTAATTATGTTTAGAGCTCAATGGACATGTTAGAATTGATCACAAACTTGATATATTTGTAGTCTTCTGCAAGTAATTATGTTTAAAGCTCAATTTACATGTTAGAATTGATGACGACAATGTTGTATAAGTATGTACTGTGGCTATGGGGTGTTTAACATACATCAACCTGCCAAGCGGCTGATGTAATGGTACTGCTGCAATTTTATTGCTGATGATGCTATCACATTGACGAAAACTTGCCACAGCTTACAATCACAGAGTTACAGAGATCCCAAGGAATAAAGAGAAAAGGAAGGCAATTTGATTTGAATCGGGAGAAGTGGGTTCAAGCTCACTCACCTTTAGGTCATCGATGGTGGTAGACGTATCAGATTTGACTACAGCAACTGCCCAATAACTGGCATCCCCAGAACCATAGTCCTCTCCCAGCACAGGGACTAGTTTGTCAAATTTCCCAGCTAGGTAAATATCGCCACCATCAAGTGTGACTACGTCGGCATGACCGGCTATAAGAAGATTTAAAAGATCAACCGTACGAGATTAGTCACAGCTAGACTATTACGGGCCTTCGTGTTCGAAGAGAACTGCCGGACGGTGGACCTGGTATTGCGATATACTTCAACAAAGCATAGGCCTCCCAAAATATTGACCTGTCATTGGATTCCACAAAGGATCGAGAGCTGTTCTCCATCAAGTAACAAGAGGTTGACACTCAAAAACAAAATGAATACATCTCTCCATTTCTCATTCAGCCCACATGCCAGTAAATCTCATCCGAAACATTAGATTGCTGACACTCAACTACTTATTTCCTTGATGGTCATACTCTATAATCCAACAGTCAAAGCTTGTTCTACAAAAGCACGCTAATTAATGAATACGTAGAGTTACCGAATGTACCTACATAATGGACGTATGCAGTGCTCCACAGAAGTAACTGTCTTTGCCCAAATTAAGAAATTACACTCTGAATTCAAGCAGACCTACTGTACCAAACCCTTACCTCCAAGAACCAACAAGTAAATTCACAGTAGCCCTGTGCGATATATTTAAGAGCATTTCAAAACTGGCCAAATGAGAGTGGAAGATGCATTTAGCAATCGAATAACAATGCAACTTATTACAAACTGTGTTACTGCTAAAGTTAGCAGTTAGCGGTAGTGTGCGATTGCAACACATGGGTTCATGTTGCTGAAATGTTCAGTCGTTACTAAGCAATTTTTGGGGCTTACATTTTCTTCTTTCTTTGCAGAATGACCAAGAAAAATTGGGGGTGGGGAGGGGGGGTTAATTCAGTACAATAAAGCTGTAATTTTCTGGTGCTATATATTTGATTACTGATATATTTGATTGAATACAAAGACAGCAGCATATCCACTGAGAGATTGGGGGTGCCACTCTTTCTGTTGCCATCCCATGTTTGGCGAAACTTTGTATCCACTCCCTAGCACTCTCCATATATTTAATGCACCATTTCCATATATTTACCAGCAAAGGCGATATTTGAAATAGGTGGGTCATTCCGTGTCAAATCAACCAATTTCCTGAAAATTGGTACGGGTCACCTCTCAGATTTGGCTGAAATTCATCTATAACATACATCTATGTCTCTAATGAATGCGTGCAAAATTTTAAACTCCAACTCTTAAGTCGTTTCTGAATTATGGCCTGTTGAAGTTGGGTGGTACGACTACTTAAGGTGACCTGTACCAACCCTGGTTGATTTGACACGGAATGACCCAGGTACACACACCGCTTTTTAAGAAAAATGTCTTACAAGTAACATTAAAGAAGCTGCATTGTAAGGGGGCTGGCATTGTACATTACCTGCTATGCGTTGAATGCATTCGGTGTGACTAGCAGTCTTGAAGCAAGAAATTGAAGGTGTAATGCTACTGGCAAAGGCATCCTTCATGGCCAGGCACTTTTGTTGTTCACCGTCAGAAATGGTGCAAAATCGAAGACTGTCTGCAGGACATGTTAGGAGGCCTGTAAATGGGCGAAACATAGAAAGAAAATTATTGTATAAAAAAAATAATACCACGGGACTGACATGCCCAAAATCTGTTTTACGTCAATACCCAATGGAATGAAATGTTCCATGACATGATCTCCTAAGGGGGGTGTGCATAGTATAGGTGGTATTTTAATTCTTTCACTGTGACTATTTCCATTCTCTGCTGACCATGCACATACATGTTCACGCCACTCACCACTGCACGTAAACATTACTTACATCTATCCACGACCAAATGAAAGCGTAAAGGAATGGGCTACCTAAAGGAGCCCCAATTTGTAATGGTAGAGCAACATGCATGCAAACAAATGTCCATACCAACAAATATGGAGTCTGGATGGCCTCTACATTAGACCAACTGTAAAGTAGCAGATATATTGATAAGAGTAGAACTACTAGTCTAGTATGCTATTTCCAATGATTTTATGGACTGACATAAAAACAGAAACTGATATAAGGCATCAGCTTAAAACACAAAAAATATGTCTAATATCGATGTTATGCCGTTAGGTCTATCATTACTGTATTAGGCATACACTGTTGTAGCATGTGCTGGATGTTCAGCCAATCATCGTCAACTGGTTCAGCACAGGCATGACACGCTAATAGCAACTTAAAAAAGGAGTGCAGATTTCAATCCATAAATGGTTTATTGCCAAGGTTTGTAAATGGTAGGGATGCATAATGGGTTATCCGGTAACAAGCTCACTATACATTTAGTGGTGATTCTAAATAAAGGCAAATGCCAGAAGTGAACCACAATTACCACCTTCATAATATTGACTTCAAAGCCACATCAAAGCCATTCACCCGCCCATAGACTACCACTTGGAGTCCATACTCACATCCTCCTGGTAGAAGGTAGCTACTCTTAACTAGGGAAAATAGATCCCTACCCCCTGTCGATTTGCTATCAATATGGAACTATTTGGAGGCTAGAAAGAAATACAACACTATGGCCAGAAATGAAGTTGAAGGAAATGTTTCTATTTGTTGTTCAATTGTGTAAAGTATGCCCCTGAACTTAAATGTTTGCACAATTTACCTCAAGTCCCACCCGCTCATTAATATGCATGATAGAAACAATAAGGATGTACTGATCGTGGCCAACATCTACACCAAGTTTGACAGCAATCCGAGATGCCACACTTTGTGTTTACAAGCTCAAGCGTCACATACTGACACACACACCCACATCCACATGCAGACTTGACTACCCTTTGGCATTGGAACCACAAATGGCAGCCCTAGGCTTGACATTGATTATGTTATGCTTTCATTAATCATTACCTCATCCTTCACTAAAAGTTCAGGACGACTTGTACAGACAATTACGATATGATACAAACTAAAATCATTTGGTGGTTTATATATTCCTTGTTAATTTAAACAAAAAAAGAAACAATTTTACGTATAATTATGTGGATGTAGAATCTGGTGGTTTACATTGCTTGTTAAACAAAAAAAGAAACATATATTACATATATGTGGATGTAGAGTCTTGATAAATTTCCAAGAACATGAATCCTGATGATTCAATTGCTCACCATCAATACTGTCAATATACTTGATGCCCAGAAAACTTTCATAGTCCTCTACACTAAGACTTCGGAGTGATTGGGTGGTGTCCTTAAACAAGAGATCAGCTCCTGACAATTCATCGGAATCAAACAGGGAGAATCCCTTAGCATTACCATCAACACCAAAAAGATCCTGTCACAAGAAATGTCATTGTTTATAGTCTTTGATTTGGAAAATACATTTTTAGAATGGACAAAGACAGCACTGTCACCGTGCAACAACACCAACAAAATCCTGTATAAACGGAATTACAAACAGCAGAGGCATTCAAATGAACATGCACACACAGATTCTTCATTCTTCACTGTTTCAGTAAGACATTGGAGCTAACAGTGAGTAACCGATGCACCGTTTTCACACCATATTTTTATTTATAAAATATAATTGCTGAAATTTTAAACAAGTGTTACACCATATTTGCAACATATTGTACCTGCAATGGAGAAATACAGGAGACAAATACTGGTATATTAGAAATAATTAGTAACAAACTTGGAAGTTTGTCAATCCGAGAGTACTGGTTATTAAAAGTTTTATGGAATACTTGTAACACTTCCAACTCACCACTGCTTTGCTTAGAAGCTCAACAAATTTACTGATGTCATCCATAGATTTACTCCCCGAGGTCACAACTGCGTGGCTTGGCGACTAAGATAAAAAAAAAGTGCAGAGTTTACCCGAACGGATACTTTGCAGTGAAAATGAACATCTTCATCTTTATTTTCAAAATCTCATAACTTAAAAACCTGGCCAACGGATAATGTACGATTCTCGCCAGCTCTCCTGCGCAATATCTTTGATCACAACTTGAAACATTTGTAGCAGAACACCAGTGAAAAATACAGTATAGCATACTGTATAGTACTAGTAGTATGGTATAGGATACTGTAGCCAGATTCCAACTTGCAAGTCGCTTAATGGCAATCATAGAGTTTGTTTATATACGAACAGAATATTGTACAGTTCCCCTTCAATGGTGGTGAAAATACATCTTGAAAGAATTATCACTCCCACATTATTCTAAGAGCTACTATCATGTTCACAACAAAATAAACACTTTATGCAATTTCTTTTAACCTTTGGGTTAATTAGTTTCATAATACAATCACAGAATATAGCAGTTTACTGAAGAATGTACACGATGTTGGAAGTTTTGGAAAGCATGTCATTTCTCTCTTCCCCCCCCCTCACAAACTTTGCAAATCAAAAGTGGAGGATGAGTTACCCTTGTTTTTAATCCAAGTGCCAATACTGGTACATTATGGAATATTACACACCCCTCGGGAGTCGTTAAATATTTTTAATGCATTGCATGCACACTCATCATCACGACTCGACCAAGAGTCACCTATCCTAAGGGTTGCATGGTTCTTCTCAATATAATTGGTGGGTGCATAATATCAACCTATATTCCTAACTGACTATATGTGTATGACACATTCAAACTGTCAGTCACAGTGAACTCAAAATTACCATTATATTGCACAGTCAACAGAGCCAATGGGATGCAGTCATATTGCCATCTGATGATGAAATATGATATGCAAATGCTTGTCGATTGTGAGTGATTTCCTAATGTTTGACTAATGTCACTATTGAAATTTCTAATTCATTGAAACTGAAATTATTATTGAAGTATGAACTGCAGGAAGTATGAACTGCTGTTCTCTGTCAATATGCATTGAAGGAATTGACATCTATTGGCGATATGGTTTTATACTTTGGCGGTAGTATCTATCTGACGACATATTGTCAATGTTTCAGCTCTGCCTGTATCAAATATGAGAATACAAAATACTGAGTCAACTGAGGTTCCTTACGGGCGCAATGTGACAGCTCTCGTCTGTGATTGGACTTCTGGTGCCATTCCTACACAGTATCTCAAAGTCCTCCGATTTCAGGAGAGCAGCCCAGCTCTCCCCATTGCCATCGGTGTTGTCTACCACAGTCTCTCGTTTGATGAAAGCCACGTCTGCATCGGTCTCCACTAGACATCTGACAATATTACGACAATAAGAAACGCTTGCATCACACAACAGTGCTCAGACTCACGAAGCGGGCACTTACGGAGCCAGTTTGACCACATCTAGCATAATAATAAATGACTATCACCCTCATGCTTCTTCATGAATCACCACAGACATTCCTTGATTCTGAGAATTCTGAAAATTTACACTCAAATTGGTACATTTTGAGAAAATTCTATCCCATTTTCTTTTACATATATAGTATATACTCTTTAATTTGCTTCTGAGAAATTACTAGCGCCATCAATTTCTGCAAATAGGCCAGAATTGGCTAAGACCAGTAGTTCACAGGATAGTTAGTAAAAAGAAGGAATAATAAGGGTTATTTGAAGGAAACTGAGGTAAGGGCCAAATTCTGCTCCTGGTCGAACCAGGAGTTGCAAGAATCTCTTAGGCTAGTAGGCTGGCTATAGTACGGTAGGCCATGCTGTTACAAAGGTATATCACTGTTAGGCTATGGTACATTCATACATGCAGATGTAGACAAATTAAAATATTTTCAACTATATTTTCAGTATAGCGATTTTGTTTTCTATTGTGGAAGAAAAAAAAGGGCAACCATAATTAGTTCATTAGTCGTTAACCACACATTACAGAATGTTTTTTATATCCAAAAAGTTTTAATTGAGAAAGTTTCTAATTTGATAGAAGTGAACTATAAAATAAACCAAGAGGCACATCTGCCTAGTTCCATAAAGAATTTTGTTATGTATGTATGCTTGGTCCCAACAATGGCCATTCACAATTCCTAGAAACTTATTTCCTCTCAGCTGATATTCGCAGAGCAGGCCGAGGTGAAAATTTAAATGGGTCCCATTTACTGGTCGAGGCAGACCGCAACCTAACTATGAATGTGGAAGCGTCTCTTGTGACTATTTGTAAGCTATCATTTCTGTCTTGAGCACATCGGTTGATCCAAGAATTCAACAATGAACCATTAGCCTATATTATAGGCCTGGCTATGTTTGCAACGTTACCCCGAGTTATATAATTCACATTATGATGACAAGGATTGGATCAACCAAACTTGCCCTAAAAATTGGAAGGGCAATTTAAATTGCAGCTGCACAATAAACATATATGATATTCGTCAGGACCACCATCTCTGTCCAATTTCAGTTCAGAACATGGTTTACAACATTTAATAGAGCTGTAAATTGCTTAACAGCTTGCTATCAATGTCAAGAACTGATGACTCCAGTTTATTACACTCCAGAGAATAAAAAAAAAAACAATGAATACACCTTCACCTACCACAGATTTGTCCTTCACAAGAATGAACCTGATGAAAACGACTAGGAGACAGTTCCACCCACCTGAATGCACCCTTATAGCTGGCATATTCGTCATCAGATCTAGAACATACACCTGGGTTGTGGCAGAGGCTACACAGGTTACTGACATCTACACCTGCAGGGGCTGCAAGAAGAGCTCCTACAACCAAAGAGACAATAAAAACTGTACTGTACGTTGCTACACGGTTCTACACGTTGCTACACGGTTCTACACGTTGCTACACGGTTCTACACGTTGCTACACGCTTCTACACGTTGCTACACGCTTCTACACGTTGCTACACGGTTCTACACGTTGCTACACGGTTCTTCAGGTTTCAGGTTTGTGTTCGGGCTCTTGTGTGTTCTTGGGAACTACAGTTAGTACTGTGTACACTCAGTAGAAGATCATTGGTTAGCTCTCCGTGGGAGTTACGTGTCACCTATCAATTTTTTATCAGACCTGATTTCATCAGATTTCATCAGTAAAAAGCTGATATAGATGCAGCTGCTTCTCTTTTCGGAATCTTCAACGGCAAGTCGATATTTCCAAGCAATTAACCAAAAGTAATAGTACGGGAAGCTTATTTGGGGTACTCTGTACTCACGGTTTCCTTAAATTAACACTGTTCCAATCCAAGACATTAATGTAACTCTTTCAACAGACCAAACTTGTTAGTGACCCTCTTTAAAACAGCTTTCAGAATTGGACTGATATTTTTGTGGTAGCATTTCGACCATGCCTTTGGATATTTGCACATATTGAAATAACCCATGGCCAGCTAAAAAGTATTTTTTTCCATAATTAGCCCAATTATCCTATAATTATCAGTTTAGTTTGACCTCCAACAGCTCCTCCATCCTTATATACCAATCATACCAGTCAGGGAGCAGAGAGAATCAGTGTTTCATAGAATATTCCATGTCTTTGCACTGAATACAGGTAGCGAAATCTAGCTGGACATTTGTTACCACATATTCCAACTCAAATAGCTGCTTTGAACCAGTTTCTTACCTTATTCAATTTTAGTTCCTACTTTTAAGCACCTATAACAAAACATATTATAACACTAGTAACAATAAGACTGGTAACTAATCATGAAACAGTCATGTTGTATTTTAATATAGAACAATTGGTCACTGCCATGGGGAAAAAAAGGTAAATTGTATGAATTTTGTAGTCATTATATAACAAACGATATTTATAAATGACCTGCTTGGACTTTTACTTTGTCGAGGCAGCTACTCTGTAAAGTTCTCTGACAAAAGGCTGGCACAATCATGCTTATTACTTATTGCTATACGATATATACTGTACATACCGTATATTATACTCCGGAGTCCAAAAAAAGAATACATATGTGCTGTTCAGCTGTTATCTGATATCTAAAGCTCTCTTCCTTTCCTTTGTTTTTGTCCCAGTTACTGTTTACACAAGGATGCAGTACAATACATGTAGTTTACATAGTGCCAAGTAATTCAAACAATGGATAAATGTTTTGTTTTATCTGGTGTGTCAATAGCTACACAAGGTGACTCTCAGGAGTAGTTTATTACTAGATTATTATGTAGGACATGGCCAAACTATGGGAATGGGTCTTGCAGCAAATATTAGGTCTGTTGCTGCTTGAAACAAGTCGGCCAGTTAACCAGAAAAAAAACAATAGAAATAGAATATTGTACACCTGGTTAAAGGTCTTGAAAACTTGTACACGCTGGCTTCCATACTAACACACTGAGTCGCACAGGGTTTGTACAGTGCACTATTCTCCATGAAGGTTTTTCTCAAATTTAACATTCTTTTCACCATTCAACCTCAAAGTCATCTCTTGAACTAACAAAAGGAGGAAAGTGCACCCGTAGGCTAGGCCTTACATGTAAGCTAATGTCATTGTCATATGTTCAATTTTCAGTTGTAATGTTGGTTGCGTATATCTAAAATATGCATATAATTATGTGGTATATGTCCGTAAAGTTAGGCTACCGTATCGAGGAAAGGTTTGCTAAAGTCCAATTCCATTCAACATCTAAATCCCTCGAAAATTTATATATCCCCATGTCGGCTAATTTCATTGCTGCTCATTGTAGCAAAGAAATGTGGCTCATCCGAGCCGAATTAGTAATATAGTACGTTCACTGTGTTGAATTCCCTCGCAAGAAAACGTAATGTAGACCCCACCATTCTTAGAATAACGTGTTAAAAAGGTTGCCAGGTCTCTATTACAATAAAATGAACATATGCCCTCCAATGCATGGGCTATGAAGTGTTTTAATGAAGGCAATATATACATGTCGGGGGAAAGCACCCTTGTGTATACGTGAAAAATATGAGAATACAAACTTTGATGCGTACATGTATACGGCGATGTTGAAAGTTAGCATTCAGATCATACCCATGGAAACTTGCACTTATTGATATACTCAGTCTGTAACCCCAAACTAAAGGATATGTGGTGGTTTGTTTTATATACTTATCTCACTAAGTAATATGTAATTAACATTTAGAATCATTAATATGTCGATATACACCAGAGAATCATCCACCTTTCGAGAATGTCCATTTTTATTTCCCTCTTCAGGTGGATTTTTTTTACACTTGTTGGGACAAGGAAACTCCTGTTGAATACAGAAAGATAGATAGGCTTCATGCCACACAGCACAAAATGTTCAATTACTTTTATACGTTAAAACGATTTGACACAAATCTGCAAACTAGCTACATCAGCTAATTTCCTGTTTTGAGCATCAACAGCTTCCTGTGAATCATAAAGGTGGGTTAACATAATGTATATGTATGTACAGTATATATGGGCGTATATATATGGGCGTATATATATGGGTGTATATGGGTGTATATGTGTGTATATATGTATGTATAAGGTGTATATATATAAGGGTGTATACATGTATGTATATATTCTATTTCTATATAATTATATATTATTATATATAT
>JAODAG010057628.1:2445-16838 GCA_027574785.1 Orphnurgus asper | reverse complement strand
TATAAGTATAGAAATGTAAAGATAGCGCAATACGAGTTTACTACGGCCAGAGAAATGAATGTATGAAGTGCCAAGCGCGATCATGTTTTTATATACATCATATATATATATATATATATATATATATATATATTCCCTCATAAAGGCACACTTCAACACAATCGGGAAGCAATGTAATGCAATGCAACTACGAAAACCACATCAAATTAGGGAGCATTGGTCGTTGATTATTACCTGTATTTAAACAGATATTTGTTCCCATGTTATCATTTAAAACCACGATACAATGACGCCACTCAGAATCCACATCACTTGAATTGCAAACCTTACTCTGTTTGTATACATTATTTCAAACCGTAAGCGTCACTTTGTATTACCCTATTACAGTACGGCAATTATTTGATATCTAGACAAGGCGTTGAGTGAAAATAGAGTCACTCTATCGCTTAACACAGACAAAGACTGTCACTTTAATGCATGTGTTCATCACTTGATTGACGGAGTCATCGAGTTGCAGACCTTTATCGCACTTAATTTCTTGATCCATTTACAATGCGATCAATGCTTCACAGAGGATTTTTACGATTCACCACCACACTAAATCCCCGTCTTCCTATTCGAGCTTTTTTCTTCATATTCAACCGATAAATGAAATAGGAATAAGTAAAATCATTTTCAGAAATTAATATCCGTTACATCGCTGATGCCCATTTTTGTTATGCTATTGCATAGGCTACGGTATGTCATGCAGCGCACAACGTGCATCGACCAAATCATGTTGGTAATCAATATTAGGAGTCAGTAGCACCACCTAGCTGTGTAGCAAGTAGGCAAACTTTGCATAAAACTTCTGATGATGAACGATGTACAACAATAACGAGTACAATAACTGTACGAAGCCTTCATCGACTTTTTATTTACTATTTACTATATTACTATTTGGAAGCAAAATTTTTGTCGTTATTTTCGACAAAAAAAACATCCATGTGAAATGAATTATTCAAGAAATCTTAAGATAAAAAGATACATTCTCCTCTGCACCGTTAACTTAGCCATACTTACAGATATCAACAGCATAAGTTACAAGTGCATATTTGATGAACATAGAAGTTACCGTATGTCATCGAGGTCAAATGCTCTCAAGGTGATAGCTAACACATAAAACATCAGTCATATGATATGTGCCTGACCTTCTAATTAACTATATAACTCGAGATAATTAGTTTTAGAAGTTGTGTCTGGATACGACGTCATCGAAATAGTTAATTAGCGCTTTTGTAAGGTGTATAAAAGATAATAATTTCAAGTGCATTATAAGCGAACATAGAAGCTATGTCATCGAGGCCAAGTGTCATGGCCAAATGGTAACTAATATATGAACCATTCATATGATATGTGTCTGACCTTCTTATTAATTCTATAACTCGAAATAATTAGTTTTAGTAGTTGTGTCTGGGTCTGACTTTATCGAAATAGTTGAAATAGCGCTTTTGTAAGGTGAACAAAATATTGTAATTTTCAATTGCATTATTGGCGAACATAGAAACTACCCGGTATGATATCGAGGTCAAATACCTTTTTATAAGATGTAAAATTATTTTTAATTTCATATTTGGCGAACATAGAAGCTTGTGTCATTGAGGTGAAATGTGTTCAGGGTGATAGCTAACACATAGAGCATTCATGTGATAAATGTCTCATTTTCTAATTATTTCTAAACTCGAGATAATTAGTTTGAAAGATTGTACCTTGTTTTAAAGTCCAAAAATGGATCATATAATTATGTAGCGTCTCTGCATGAATTTAGTCATGTATAGAGTGCCCTGTGTTTCGCGTCCATGCTTGATTCTATGGTGAAACTGTATTTATGCAAAGCCCCCTCTTTTTCGGCATTATTCTACACTCAGTTAGAATTCAGTAATGTCTGCTACTAGTCTGCTGTTAATTGTCCGGTAGCTTCAAACAGGTACCGTACTAATGCAAGCCTAAAGATATTCCCTTTAAATCAAGATAAAAACTTTAAAGAGATACTGTCGTAAGGCACACATTAAATTAAATTGAACAAGCTTACCCTCTTTTTCGGCATTATTCTACACTCAGTTAGAATTCAGTAATGTCTGCTACTAGTCTGCTGTTAATTGTCCGGTAGCTTCAAACAGGTACCGTACTAATGCAAGCCTAAAGATATTCCCTTTAAATCAAGATAATAACTTTAAAGAGATACTGTCGTAAGGCACACATTAAATTAAATTGAACAAGCTTACGTAAATGCTCTGCTTGTGTTTTCACTGGCCATTACTAATTGTTTCTATGCACAAACACATTCAGGATCATTCACAGCTAGGCCATTAACTGACCCGGCGTTACTCCTCTGATCATATTGATAGTAAGAAGGGTTAAAGCCATGATAGTCACGGACGGGGTTGTTCAAATGATGACGGTCTGACAACTTACTTGGAACTCTTACTAACTAAGCTAATTTCTCCCAAACAGGAAGCCACCGCCAATAATATTTGTGGCATAAGCAACAGCTCGACACTGGTGGCAAGATCGATTGGAGTTTAAGGCATCATGATTCATGAGTGGAAAAACCACTAAGCAGAGCATACTAAGCAGCAACTTGCAGACTACTGAGGTCCAGTATCGTCATATTAACACAACAGGTCAACACGGCACTGAACCAGCATTTCAAGTTACCACGATATAGGCCAAAAGACAGAGTCAGTCTGATGATGGCGGGTATGGAGCCTGTTGATGATGTAGGCGGCACGCATGTTACATCGACGGTCAGATAGGCTGCACGGTGGTCAGTAGGAAGGAGAGAAATGGGAGAGACTGCTGGCCCCTTCAAAGGTGCCAAAAAAAAACATGGATAATACGAGAAAACAGACCTTGGCAGGGACTTTTATTTTAACCAGTTCTGCACCCGACCCTTTCAATTTTTGGGCTATTTGACCAGTTTGGCAAGTTCCTGGCCACGTCTCTGTATTAATACCCTATCACCCGACCTGGCTGCACCAACCCCTCACTTCACTTCCGCCGGCTAACATTTCGCGGTTATAAACATTGAGCCGGACCGAGTTAATATGTGCATTAACCCTTAACTTTGGAGAAAAAAGTCCCTCTCAAATTCCCGACGAATAAAATAGTAAACTGAACTTCCTCAATTATAGTAATGTTAAAGTTGATCGTGTAACTCCCTGATCTCACTGAGTTTGCACTAGCAGGCTGTAAGCTGTCAGTACTGTGCTAACACAGTGTTATTGTGTCACACGCCCACACTCTGATAACCGAAACCAAACTGGTTGGGTAAAGCAATCGCTTCCGTGTGCATCTGGATTGTATCTCTTTCGCGCAATTTATGCAAGGTAGTTATAGCTCTCTGAATGGTTATTATTTGTACAGCTGGTTTTTTTAAAGCCCCGTGCGACTCAATTCGACCAGCCTGGACCCCGTCAAGTAAGTTCGGTCGCATTATAATGCCACTTGAATCGGGTTTTTTCTTTCATTTATTGCTTACAACTAGTTTGCAAAGGTGGTCCACGCAAAACGACGCGACGAAATATTCGCGGCGCGATGACTTTGCGTGGCATAATTGAGTCGCATAACGTGGACGGGGCTTTATACATTCATTTCAGCAGTTTCTGGATGCAGGATAATTGCAAATGATAACTATGGAACGCCGATCTGACGATCGTACGGAAGGTACGGCGGTTCGCGCCTTCCAAGATAAAAAATATGAATAATCATGAAATAGCCAAGCGAACTGCCAGCCCATCATATCACGTAATGGGCCCGTGGTTCGCTGCAGGACCCGCGTAAAGCGATGGCATTATCTTTGGGGTGGACTTGAAGTGCAACATTGAGTGGCGACATCATCATCTGAGTGAAAGTCGGACATCAGATATCAAAACGAATATTCTGATTAATGGACTCAGGGGACAGTGGCCCATCCATGAATACACCTTGGAGAATGAATAATAGCTTAGCTCTGATTTTGAGTTGGGGATTAGTATATATGGTGGGGGGGGATAAGAGGCGATTTGCCCTCCCGGATGTTGAAGTCACTTTCTTTCAACTTAATGCTGTCTTTTTTTTGGAGAATAGGGGGTAGATCCTAAAAACATGGATTTGGAAGTTACTAGCTACCTGAAAAATGGTGCCGTCATGATTATTTTGGGAGCATGCTCCCATGACCCCCATAAAGTGAGGTGCATGTGAATCACAAACACGCTTTGCCCTCAGTAATTATGTGTTTGTTTATAATCTTAACAAGGAACATTGAATACAGGATTTCCTGCACGCTTGTGTTTTTTCTTTTAAATCATTCAATGTGTTTTTGAATTGAAATTTGCCAAGTATTCCTACTATATTCATGAGCTTTATCGTTCCAATAGCAAAATGGAACAAACTTCCTAGTTTGAGAGATAGGTACATCGTGTCTCGCCCAAGTGGATTTTCTGCGGTCCCTACACAACGGTACAAGCCTTAGTTTGGTAAGGTCTAGTGTTCCGTGCATGTGTACGTATACTTTCGTTTTCTTACTAAATTTGAATTTACGGTAGGATTTGAACGTTTCGTACAAACTGTATAGGCCTATGTCTATCGTTTTCATAGAGAGAGCACTCGGGGAGAGGATGCGTAGTGATAAACACTAAAGCCTGACTGCATCTGTTTACATTGGAAGAAAACATGGCTACGTGACAATTTCTAAGTTTACGTAAAGACCACCTACCCCCACCAAAAAAATAATAATAAAAGAATGCCACTGATGGGCGAAGTATTATTTAATTACGTTGCGGTCCCAGTGTGACCTCAGAGTTTGTTTCACTGTCACATTAAACTGTGGTCTGTTTGGATTGGAGATTTACAACGATTTGTACTGCTGCTATACCGCCTTGCCGATTGTACGCGCAGTACATTTATCTAGGATTCGGAGTAGGATAGCCGTGTTAGTCTTCCATCCATTGTCGATACTACTAGGCTAGTACTACTACTACTACTACTACTACTAGTAACTAGTGTACGCTAAGTTAATGCCTATTGAAGGCCTAACTGACGTTCATCATTTCGGTCAGTGGTTTTAAATATTTTGAATATGACAACCTGGTGATGAGAGTGTCTCGATTTCATTACCTAGCATTTCGTATCCTTTTAAATCACAGGGACTAATGGAAGAAATACCGCCCGAAGTTCAAAGTAAGTATTGCCAAGCAATCTGATCATCAAATTATTTTCCACTGCCACTTGCCAGACGGTAGCCGAGTTATACTAGCTACACAATACACACAGGAAGCCTTTGTCATGTTTTACAAATATACAACAAGCTTACAATGTTACATTATTTACATTAATTCCATCTAAGCAGTGTGTCGAATCTGCCAAGAGGGCAAATTAGATTTTAGGGTTGAGTAGGCGAAATTTTAAGTTTCTTCACGAGGACATTGTTCTTATTGTATAAACAGATGGTGAGGCCTCATCTGGAATATGCTGTTCAGGCATGGAATCCACATTTGGTTAAGGATAGGTTTATTCTTGAGCGTGTTCAGAGGAGGGCAAGGAAGTTGATCAGTTCTATTAGTTCCCTGTCTTATGAACAGCGGCTGGTACATCTAAAGGTTACTACATTGGAACTGAGACATCTTCGTGGTGATCTTTTGCAGGTCTTTGATTGAAATTGTCCATCGTTTTGATAGGCTGACGTTTCCTGATTTTTTTCAATTGGTCGCACAATAATCGCACCAGAAGTCAGATGAGTGGAATGACTTGCCCGAGTCATTGGTGCATGCTACTGCTAGTACTGTGTGAATGCCTTCAAGAATAGTAATTAGTATTGATGCTTGTTTTTCTGATAATGGTAGAATTTAGGGTATCTGTGGTTCAGGATCCTTTATGAGGACATTGTCCTTTCTCATCCTTATTATCTATACTGTGTAATACAGCACATAGCTTCAACCTCAGGAGCGTATGTGACTGAGCCTACAAAGGCATTTTCTTGGCCGGGGTGGGGTCGCCCTACAGTGGTCCATGAACAGGTCCTAGCATTTCCGGAACATGTAACCTAGAAAGTCAATCTAGTTGAAGATTTCTCAAAGGTATTTAATAATGTGAGTATACTTGACAATGTTTCTATCGTATTTGGGTCGAAAACCGGGTCTCAACCAACGATCACTCCCATATTGGAAACAAGTGCCTATTACTGTTTGTGTAACATTCCATAAATGCTAGGACCTGTTCAAGGACTATATAAGCCTCGAAATTCCAAAACTAGGTCCTTGTTTATGACATGCAACTTGCAAAGTAAATCCCAACTATCCAGTATAGAATGTACTGGATACTCTCATGGTCTCTAATGTTCATACTCACAAAATTAACCACAGGAAATATCTACCACCCAATAGATATATGTTGTGACAGAAATCTTTTACAATGAATCTTTTACAAACCTTGATGCAGCACTGTCATTTTCAAACTGACTTGCGACCTACTAGATCTGCCATCTGAATAACAAGTGTTCCTGTTTGTTTCAATCCATAGGCCTCGTGTGACCACATAATCATGACTAAATTTCCACCTGTATTTCAACTGTATAGTTATATGTTCTACTGTATGTCAGTAGCAATCCTTCTCACAGTGTAGCTACAGTATAGGAAATAAAAACTCAGTGCAAGGCATGCAAAAGAGGTCAACCGTAAAAGAACTGTCTTCATTGAACAAAACAGGTGACATTCAAAATGGCAGCAGTAACGTTGTACACACCACAAAATTCAGTCTAGCTGATGACTTTGGCCAATTTAATAATGTGAGTGTACATAACATAGCAATGTTTCTATCATATTTGTGTCAAAACCAACGTAATCACCGTGTGGGATCTATAGCTCTATCTATTGTCTTGTAATTTTGTTATTTGGGACATACTTGCATCCATTTCGGGAACAGCGGCCTACTTTTGGAGGTTTGTGTAACGTACAATAAATTCTAGGACCTTTTAAAAGACTAGGGTGGGATGGAGTGTCAAAGAGCAAATTTGCTGAATTCTTCCGACCATAAGCTCAAACCAAGAGTCACCAGGCTACATTACATTCAAAATGGTACATTTTTGATTGGGGGGATAGCCCCTTGGTATGGCAAAGTTTTGTTGTAGGTGGAGACCACACCCATACAAAGAGTGGGTTAAGTTACATAAAGCTAATGGAAATGAGAGTATATAGAGTATCAATGAGAAACAGCATGTGAAGGATATAAAATGGTTAGGGTGCTAGGCATCGTGCTCTTTGCGAGTTTGAAAAAGTTGGAAGAGAAAGACCCTAGGAGGATGAAACCCTCGATATACCTCATTAGGTGCACTAAGAGAAGGAAGTAGCCATAAAATATATGTTAAGTAAGTCACAGAAGAAAGAAAACCAAATGGTAGCACATATGCCTCTGCACTGTCCCACATCCCAATCATAGCCATAAATTAATGAGCGTGACAACATGACGATGGTAATTGGCCTGCCTGTTATATGTAGATATATATGGGGTAATGGGACTGATTTCACATCACTGACATCATTCTTGATCTGCCTCTGAATTATGCAATGCGAATAATGCATGACCAAAAGTTGCAGAGATTTAACCCCAGTATGCGGCGATAGAAAAGGGAAGGATATGTTTTGCTCGAGGAACACATCCAGCACAGGCAAAACTTTAGTCTGCCTCAATGCAAGTTACCTGACTCATTATCTGAACCAAACGTAGCCTGGATTTTCCTGAGGAAGCAGTTGTCTGACTATTCTGTAGCCACTACTTCCTGAGGCTTTGCAGGAATTTCCCTCTTAATGTCTGTGGGAGTGTATCGCAGAGCTGGCACCTTAAACTGGTTGTTTTCTCCACTGCAACCTACCGTGAAACCTCTTTTAGTTTGGAGTTACCGAATGGGTCTGGCACATCACTGGTAGATTCTAAAGTCGGGCCTTAGAGGTTTGGACTCGTGAAATGAATCAAGTCCGCCTCCCGACACTAGTTATTTTCATGGTCACACGGGCAAACTGGTCGTAAGTAAGCCTAGCCAGTGGGAGCAGCAGTTGGCCGACCTACGTGGAAGAAACCTTCAGGAAGTAGTTGGTGTATTCTCGTCAACGCCTAGCCCCGTCAACAGCATCACTGAAGAAACTTATCGCAGCGCCACCCGGTTTTGCAAAGCATCCCTGAATAACTGATTCAATGTTGAACCCTGCTCAGCCTTGTCCCGGTCTACCATCTCGTCGGAGCTAAGCATATGGCTCGTCCCCCACCTTGATGGCCCTATCTTGGTTCTGAGGAGATACTGACCAATATTTGGCCATTGCAAGAGATCTAAGAGACTGGGAGGAAGGATCATTGATCTCGAAACCCACATGGTACTGGATGATCGCTGATGCCAATTCTGAGTTGAGGAGGAAGGCTAGGTTGAACAATCCTCTTCCAGCAGATCCTCCCACGTCATAGGTCTCAGCCTGGCGTTCTTCCCGAAAGTCAGGAAAAAACATGCAGTCCTCTCCATCGGCCTCAGAATCGCACTCCGAAATAGTGGTAGCCAATAACCTGATGGCCCCGGTTGACCATCCCCTCCCACCCTAGCTGAAACATAGGCTTGGGTTGGTTGGGGTAGAGGTGTGCTCGGAACCTGCCTCGCGGAAGGTTCTTTGGCCCTGGAGGCATAAGTTGGTCGTTAAGCCATACTTGAGGCGGTAACCGAAGTCTAAGAAGCTGGAATAGGGTTGGCTCGCCTGCTGCAGGACAGAGAAGGATTTGCCTGTCCATCCTGACTTCCAACAGGCAATGTAAAGCTCATAGAGACATCATCTGATGAAGATAGAAATGGCTACTCCCCACAATCGACCACCGGAGTAGCTGAGAAATGGTGATAATGTTAACCTGTATGGAGAATAATACTGGGTAGCAGCCAAAACAACACAAGAACAATCCTAAGGCTAGGAATCATGTAACCTTTAATAATGTATCGTTGACTCGGCTGATTAAGTGAACTTGGCAAGTCGATCAAAACAACATCCAACTTCTCATAGGTTAACAAAACATCATAATGTGTAGACTAATAAGGAAGAGAACAACAATAAAACTAAGGTACGTCATAGCGAAAATGTCGTTAAGTAAGAATTGACCTGAACATACATTGCGGCAAACAACCGAGCCCAATATTTTAAATAACCCTAAGTAATGAACAAGAACTGGCCGGATGAACGAGCCTCCAACCCAACAAGAACTTCTTCAAAGAGAACGCGGTCCCAATAATTATTACCGTTACCCACTAACAAAACTTGCGCAACTATTACCCTACCAAATTAGTGTGTAGGCTAGTATTCAGTACGAACGCATGAGGAAAAATCAAGACATTTTGTCGTTAAGAACAAAACCCAAAATGAACAATCCTTAGCTCAAGTTAGGCTAGGTAAGAAGAGGAAATATCCTTCCACAAAAAGGTTTCCTTAATTAAGACCTTAAAAAAACCCAAGGACTAACTATGCTAAAATGTGCCAAATGGCCAGCCATGGAATACAGTCTGTGTAGCCCTAGCCAAAAGCCTGTCACATCCTTGAGGCAACCAGGAAAGGGGTTAGTAGGATTCCCTGAATGGGAACCCCGGTTCCATAATACCTGCGAGGGATTTCTCTGTACTACGAAAACCAAGGGGAAGTTGAACTAATACAGACCCAACATACGAACCCGCTGTTAATGACAATCTCCAGTGCAACTAACTATGCCAAGGCTCTAGAGAATAGTGTGCGTAGGCTACATAGGCCTACACGTGAAGGCACAAGAAGAAAATAGCAATTATAATGAGATAATAAACAAAATTAAAAATGATACTTAGAGCAATGTGAGGCCAGGTAAGTAAGGAGAATCCTTCCACAAGAAAAGGTTCCTTTAATAAAGAAAGTTTAAGAATCTGGTAATCCAGAATAAGTAGGAATATCCAAAGAGGTACGGTGGCCAGCACTGCCCATTGCCGACCTCAAATAATGTTACGCGGATAGGGTCACTCAGATGCGAATTCATTGAGGCTATAGGTGAGGTTGGGGGAGCTACACTACAGTAGTAGTAGTATTTAAGAGATTGTTACATAGATCGCCATAACATCAGGATCGGCTTGAAACCCACTGATTATTTGACACCATGATTGGTAATTGGATGGTTGGCTTTTGATCAGAGTGAAGACTATCAGAGTTAAACAACTCAGCTGAAGTGAAGATAGATACACATATCCTAGCATAGTTACAGTTCTGGATGCCCAGTCCTTGACTGACGATATAAGCTCCTCCCTGCTAAGGTGCGTCGTTAACAACCCAAACACCGGAGCGTTATACCCGACAGGAAATGCAGCATTGAATTGTTTTTTTCTTCACTGTCTTCACTGCATACAAGAATGTAAAGGACACAAGGTCTGCCCATGGTAAGGTGTGATTACTGTTCATGTTTGAAGGTACTGGGTATAGCACCATGATGGTGAGGGTTGTGACAAAATCTGAAAAAAATCTACCGTATGTCCTCGTATGTTCTTCAATGAAAGGAACAGCAAAGTTTGTTTTCCATGTACGAAGATCAAATGGGCACCAGCTGGTCTTTGGTTCATTACCAAAACCAAAAAATCCTGCACATCTTTTTGCATGCTAGAAGTTTGGGCTAATTAACGGATGCTTTCCTCTATGAATTTTCACACAGTTGTTCACTTTTCAGTACAGTTGATTGGTCTGGTTAGGACACTAGGAATGCCAGGAACAATCTCTCCATCATCCATATATAATGGCAAAACCCTATTCAATTGAGTGCAACCTCCCTAATACACAGCATATGCAACCTCCCTAATACACAGCATATTTTGCAATGCAAACATATATTTTGCTTAGAACAAATCCACAAACTTGTGATCTTTTCCTCGCCTTCAAATGATAATTACAACAGAACAACAACAGTCAAATTTCAGATATTGTTGTTCAGAAGCAACTCTTTGCACTAAATATTAATAGATTATTTTAATAGGTTATTTCTTCCAGAGTTGAATTTTTCATAGGATCACTACAGTCTTTAATTAAGGAGGTTTGCCTTTCAATTTTTATTCTGGTACAGTAACTACTTTTCCATTTTAATATTTGTATCAGTAAGTGTTTGGGTATTCATAATTATTCACAACATTAGTTCTGATAACATGTGTGTATGTAATGGTGTGTATGTAGAGTTAGACCTTCATGTATATCATCTTCACATTAATATGACAGGCCCTACAAAGTGCATTGCACTGGTTCTATATGATTCCATGATTTTGTATCCAGCAATGCTGCTGTTTGTTCAATGGAGTTAATTTTCTTCCCCTCAGAGGGTGTCAGAGGAGCTCTTGGAGAGCGATTCCGCCATGGCCTCGTCAAAGCAGTACAGGTCGAAACCAAGGGAGAGAAGACCGACAACAAAATATTGGTACGTGTAACATGCTTTACGAGATGGACGGAGCTACCGTGAAGATATTATTGGGAGGGGGTACTCATTCACTGTACCTATGGTTCAGTGAATGCAAAGGGTTTTGTGCCCTCTCCCCTCGTTTTTTCTGGGCTTGATCCCTTCACTGCAAACCAGAATCAACATGGCCTCAGCTTTGAACTTTTGGGTTTATGTAAAGTACTGTAGCAGCATTTCTGCCATTTACCAGAATCTACACACATTAGCTCTATTCAGGTGTCCAGCATACTGTTGGCAAATTTCACATTCACCATTGTCAAATAGTTGCAATGTGTTTCCCCTTATTATAAGTTATATTAACCAGGGGATGTTATGAACTCAAGTCAGCAATTCCTTTGACTATTCCCAGAAAGCCAGTGGTTGGTGGTATATCAGTACTGACTGTCTCAATCCAGGGAGCTGCCACTAGAGGCAGCTCCCTACTCAAACTCTCCTCCCAGCAGTCCGGGTACATTATGGTGGGTTACCTGTCTCCCAGGAGATTTGACCTTGAACAAAAATATATGAAAGCAACATACACATAGGAATCATTGAGTTATGAAATAAAAGAATTGGTTTAAATGTTCCTACAGTAGTTGTAAGTTTAAATGGGGTTGAATCCTAGTGGTGGGTTTAAAATGGGGTTCATTCCTACAGTAGCAGTGTCTTGTCATTTGGTTAGTGGCATGTTAAATGGGTTTTTTCCTCCCTATAGTGGTGTTTTTAATGGGTTTATTTCTGTAGTGGTATGTTTAAATGGGTTTATTCCTATAGTGGTGCATTAATTGGTTTTATTTTTACAGGTTTGTTAAAATGGTTTCATTCCTTGTTGTGTGTTTATATGGTTTCCCAGAGGAGTGCTTAAGTGGTAAGTAATTGTTAAAAAACTAAAAGAGGAACATGCAATCTTTTAATGGTTTGATATGACCTTCAAGTCAATAAGGATGTGATTTGCTCTCACAGATCTTCGGCTATCCTGTACTGTAGTACTAATATTAGCTCTATAGCTTCTTCCATCTTCTACTAATAATAAAATATTTTCTTCATGACATACAATGCTCTGAGGTTTCCACATGAAAGTGTTTTTGTTTCAGGAGCCTGCCATTTTTGTGGGCATGGCCTGTTTCATAAACAATATAATAAAAATAGAGCTGGTTTCAGGGTCTTATTAATAATGGTGGTTTTCCCCTTTGCTGCTATGTATGACTCATCATATTACTATTGGTTTTAAAAACACCTGCACAAGTGGAATTACACCTTGCTAGGAATGGAGGAGAGGGTATTATAGATTAGTTTGCATATATATCTATTAATGAAATCCTAACAGTGGAAAGTTCGTAACAACATTCAAAGACTGTAGTAGTAAGGCATCAAAGCAGTAGTACAGCTAGTAAAGGTTAATTCTTGGTTGAGTATGCCGCAGTCTACTCGACCTGTTATAACCGTGGTGACTGATTATTTCATGCCATAACAGCTAGCTTCAGTAAAGTTTTATCAACTGATCTGGTATAGTATCAGTAATATACAGTAAGGTCTAACTTAAATACACAAGGTCTCTTTGAATGAAGTACACTTCATTTCATTTTTTTCATTCCTTAATGAAGACATCTTGGTGGCATAAGCCGGGAGTTACAGTAATTGCCAGATCTAGTCACAACTCACTGGCCTGAGGCAGACATCCTTCCATCTATGTATCAATTTCTCATTAAGTCTTTGGCATACTGTGAGATGGGAAGTAGTACTTCCACCTTGTTCCTCAATATTAGGAAGCAAACTACAGCATATGTATATACTGTAGGTGCAGTTTCTCTATTACCAGATTGGGAATTTGTTAACGCAAATGCCTGCCTGATCATCCATACATGTGAGGTACCTACAGTAAACATTCACCTACTAATAGGCCTACTGTTAGGGCCAATGATTACAACACATCCATGTACATGTACAGGACAAGAGTGGCAGAGTTAGTAGTTAGAAATACATCAGGACTTTTGTAAATCAAAGGATTAAGTTACATGGTGGATGAAATATTTAGTTAAAATGGAGGAAGATGAAGAGATGATGATACATACACTAAATCAGATCTATTCTTCAGAATATTGTAACTTGCTGTGTGCCAGTTGAAGTATGTGTTATGGGTTTCAAATGAATAAGTTGGGTAGGTTAGGTTTAATATGTTTTTATAGTGATAATCACCTCTACAGTACCATTGAAGAATGTAATTACAGTATTTCAAAATATTCAAACTACATAACATTTTAGAAGCTCTATAATGCACCGAAGTGCTACTGTGGAACTACTGTACTTCAAATTGCTGTATGTACAGTATTAATTGTGCTGTATAGTATTACAGTGCTAGTGTATTACTGTACTGTATATTAATCTATGGATAGTATGAACTATACTTCCTTATTGACTAAAGTTATGGTTCAATTGGTTCAAGCTTGCACTGCAGGGGCCAGTTATGCCTACCTGCCCTGTTGAACCTTCATACAGTTGTACCTGCAGCTAGATACATACATAGTTATAGCTAAATACATGTAGTTATAGCTAGATACATGTAGTCATAGCTAGATACATGTAGTCCTAGCTAGATACATGTAGTCATAGGTAGATACATGTAGTCATAGCTAGATACATACTTGTAGTCATAGCTAGATACATACTTGTAGTCATAGCTAGATACATGTAGTCATAGCTAGATATATGTAATCATAGCTAGATACATGTAGTCATAGCTAGATACATGTAATCATAGCTAGATTCATGTAGTCATAGCTAGATACATGTAGTCATAGCTAGATACATGTAGTCATAGCTAGATACATGTAGTCATAGCTAGATACTTGTAGTCATAGCTAGATACATGTAGTCATAGCTAGATACATGTAGTCATAGCTAGATACTTGTAGTCATAGCTAGAT